>VUJU01001121.1:0-56631 GCA_009835225.1 Aphis craccivora
AATGATAATTATCATTGGATTCAAATTTAACCGTCCTACAATATATAGTGATCCACACGGCACCTAATGTACAGCAGAGCGGTACCCACTTGCCCGCTTTTTTAACTATAAAAATGGATTATATTATATAGGCACAATAAAGTACATAATATAATATATAGGTATAAAAATTTGCCCAGGCGTATTGTTGAGTTTAACTTTAAAAAGATAATAATCATTCATCATGTAGCAATGTATCAATTGTATCTATGCGATACGCCACATAATACTATTACTGTAATAAATTTATATAATATTAATTTTAAACGAATGAGAATAACGTGAATCGAAGCATATGATATATTGCATATATTCAACTAGGTTTTCCATCTTGGTGTAAGACACTAATATTTATATTATTTCTGTACATTTTAAAATATCAATATTATAGAATTGGAAAACAATTGTAATTAGGCAGTATACAAATTATTATTTTTTTTTTTAATTTTTACATAGGTAGTTAATAAAATAAAAAAAGGATCAGTGTTTTTTTTTAGTTCTTGTAGGTTTCGTTAATTTTTTCACCAGTCCAAGTCTAATTGTAACGGTGTACACAACAATAATATTATATTTTCGTATACGGTGATGTACTCGCATTATATATTATTATTTATTATTTTGTGAAACATACATTTTGTTTATAACAATAATTATATCATGCTGACATTTCTTCAAAGCTTGGAATTTGGTTTTCATGGACTGTACAATGGCACTATGACAGAACATTAAATGAAACTTAACATTTATTTTGTAGTATGTTAATTATTTCATAATATAATATGTTTTAACCCAAGAATCAAAATTAATGCATTACATTAACATTTAGTGTGTTTTTGTTGGACAAATAAGTATTAATTGCCTCCCGTGTTTAATCCAAATCCGCACTTAACTCATTTAAATTGTTCGCAAACTTTTTGGTTTTCATCTTTAACGAGCTCATCAACTCTGAGCTTATATGTTATAATTTTAACGACTTGATGTTCACTTTTTATTTGATGGTCGTACTCTGAGTTATACTATACATCGCACCCTAAATATCTAATTTTATGAGTTTGGTGTTAATATTTCGACAATGGAAAAAAATTTGGATTTCCATGCGCCAACTCGTGATTATTATTTAATTATTATAACATGTTTAAACAATAATAATTATTTTTACAAATACAAAATTACAGTATTCTATTGAACACTATTCTATGGCAAAGTTTAAAATGATTTGTAAATTGACAATGATAAATCGACGATAGTTAATGTAAATTATCCAACTTTATTTTCTACAGAGATTGTGTAAAAGACGCGTACTTTAGTTCAGGAAAATAAAAGTTTGGGAATACGTGTTCGATCATGTATTATATTATATACATATTATAATATATAGTTATTCTAAATAACATAGGTATTTGGTCGGAATTCGATGGCTTTTAAAATGTACCCATAAACACCGGTATAATACAAATACCTAATGGATGACTGTGTTGTACGCGATTTCGTCGGATCAATGTGGTTCGCCAAGCAATAGTTGCCCGTTGGGATAATTCTCTGGTGACCAATAAATTAATCGGCAGGTAAAACGGAAGTCCTTTCTTCGTCCCTCCGTCGTAGCCATAACGCATCCCTCCTCGGTCTCTTCGGCCAGATTCATCCACCCCTATATTATACGATATATATCGTACATCCCGCTATGTATTATTCGCCGGAACGTAAATATTCGACGAAGGTATCGGCCAAATTGAGACGGATCGCGTTTTGGACTGCATTACCATTGAGACACGGTGTATATTATCAGAGCACCGGTAAATCTTCCATATATAATGTCAAACGGTTGATTTGATTATTTGTGGGCCGAACTTGATATAAATGGCTCCCAAGGCTCTCGTCGTCCCGATATTTTATTTATCCGAACACCGATCGAACGGTAGAGGATGGGCTTTTATTTCATTCCTCGTTCTCCATAAAACTATACCGCCTTTACCTATGTATATATACCGCAATACGTACTATGGTGAAATAGAGTTCGATGCCTATGGAAATTACACAAAATAAAAAAAGTAACTTATATATTACAATATGTATTTGAATAACATGGTAAATCCATATCCGATTATCGTTTAAGGTGACTGATAATCGTACTATTCTATAGTTCTATACCTACTAGAAAATAAATAAAGTTTTTCTTTTTACTTGCTTTTTGTCAGTGTTTGATTATTTTTATATATATTAATTATATTTAATGTTCATAATATTATATTATTGTAAAATTAACGTAAATGCTGTTTGTTCAATGTTGAAATAAATCTTAAGAAAAAAAGCCGTTTAAATTCAGTTTACCTACTACTGGTTGCCTTTTTTGTTTGATCGACTTTTTTCTACATAAACGATAAGAATCGATATTAAATAATCATATACTATATAGTAATTTTGCTACAGTACAGTTTATGTTAAAATGAGCTATGATATTAGTATTTTTTTTTTAAAAAACTGTATAATCTTCTATAGTGAAATGTTGTGTTTTAAACTTTTAGCCTGCATTTCGAGTATATAATATATCAGTGATTTGATTTTTCATAATACTATAAATTACAGGTTCATAATAAAATAATAAAATGATTGAAATAATTACATTAAAATCCAACATAAACATTATGCATTACTTATAACAACATTAATCAAATAACATCATCAGTTGTATTTAAAACTCTTTAAAGTGAAATTAAATTAAAACATCACCATTTGTTACATTGCTTAGATATTATGAAAAAGGTCGTCCCATTATCCTATTTATGGTCTATGAGACATGAATTCAAACACAGAAAGTCCAAATTAAAAGCGTTTTCCAAATTACTAACTGAACAAATATTTGTTTTATATTAAGTGTAATTCATCAATTGAAATCAATAAATATAAGAAACAGATACATTTGTTTGAACTTGTCACGGAAAATCTTTGACTTTTCAACTTAAAATAAATGATCCAGTTATTGATTTGATGAGTTTTGTATTTTAAGTGGAGGTACTCGATATTTTACCAAGTTACAGTCAACATAAGATGATAATATAATGAACAAATTTGCCGATATACATCAATAATGTAACATAATAATAAAATATAATATTATTTTGAAACTCTTGTGAGTAGTATATCCACTATTATAATTTTATAAATATTTTAAAACAGCTTACTGTTTTATGTATACAGATAATCAAAGATATATATTATATCAAGAATACAGTATTTTTTAAAGTAATATATTATATTCGTATTCATTTTTGAATTTATAGTTATTATTCTTATGTATTTGTAATGTTTTTATACATTTATTATATGTTACAAATATTTTTATATTTTTTTTAAAAAATTTAAATTTAAAAACTTCTGATTCTGAAATTTCAGTTAATTTAAAAAATATATAAAATAATATTTTAATGTTAAATTACTATATACCGTTTTACTTTATTTTTCGATTAACTCTATGTGTATATCATCTAAAATTGTCCAAGAATATTATGTAGTATGTACTAAACTTATAAATTCCAAAATAATTATATTATTATCGATCAATGATCAACTAACTACAATCATTATTATCGCTTGTACTGTTAAAATATTGAAAAAATACGACAATGAATAAATTAAAAATTATTGTAACAATTTATAAAACACACACCTGTATATTATATAATATTATATACTATATACATTATGCATATTACATATATATACATAATTGCCTGTCTATATTAATTGAGTTCATTAAAAATAAAATATTTATTATAATTTATAAGTAATCCAAATAAGGTATTTATAAACAGAAAATTTGAAAAAGTTTGACGGGTTAACAAATTTATTTGACTATTATTAATAATATTATCAATCTCACATTACCTTAACGGTAGGTGTAGCAATTCCTGATGTCTTCTACATTTACTAGTTATATACGAATTGGCTTCCAATTTTTTCTTTTTAACCTCTCCGTGCCCACTAACTAGCAGCTTTTAATCGTCAAACACTTACATCAGACAATTTGTTCAGTTTCCTTTGTGTCTTCCATCTTAGATTGTGATTGGAAGCTATAAAAGTGCTCTGATCGTTCTATCTTCTATACACCACTTTCTACAGATCATCTCTATTAGCTTAATTTTCATTTGCATTTTTTGCCTTTTTTCGATGAGGATGCTCCTACTAGGACTTCAGATGTCTTAAAAAAAATTCTTCTATGATTTTAATTAGGGAATAAGATCACTTTTACCATCATTTTTGTGGATATTAATAACTAAGTAGATTAGATTACTAATCATGATTCATTAGTGATATTCTAATATGAAGTATATGAAGTAGTATAGTATCATCATGATCAAGATACTTTCTATGCAAGCTTAATATGAATTTCACTATTTTTCATATAATAATACAAGTACGTGTATATATATATATAATATACGTAATACGAGTAACAAAATTTTTATATTATTATAATGGGCATTATAATATTAAATAAAAAATAAATAAATCATTTAATTTGTAAATTTCTGTGAAATGTTTTTATTAATTAAACAATCAAATATTTCTATAAAATTTGTAACTAGTGAGTATGGAATTATTGTCAATTACCTATGATTAACATTTCACTGTCTACTTCGTTATTTATAATCGGAAATACGGATATTTTTTTTATAAAATATCTTAATGTTTCAGGGTGTTATAGATTATTTTTAAGTTAGTCTTATATTAATTTATCGAATGGATATGTAAATAAAGAAACCTGTTTTATTTACAATGAGTTTAAGCGTTGCTTTTTTAATGAAAACCTATATAGATTAACATCTGTAAAACAGCTGCTTCAAGGCAGTAAATATTATAAAACATACTGTATGTCTGTATGTCAGTTTACTCTTATTCATTATCAATTGATAATCGATTTTTATTTATTAGTCACAAACGTCATATTAAGTATTGTATTTACTTATTTATTTATCGATTATTGGTATTTTTTTAAGTCATAGAAATAATTATAATATAATATATTATAAACATTTTTATATTTTAGTCTACGATTATATAGTTATTGTATCTGTTTTATAACTAGTTTAGTTTTGTAATATACAGATACTTTTAATATCGGAAATTTAATATTTTTAACGATTGAGTAAAAATATTCTGTACATTTACAATTTGTGAATGTTTTATTTTAAAATTTTGATTTCCCAAAAATTAAAAAAACTTACCTAACTTAATTCTGTAATAGCTATCAAAACATATTTAATATTTTTAGAATTAATTTCGATCATTAATTGTACCATACAAAAGTGTATAAAATAATTGAAAAAAATCCTTGATTGTAAGTACATTGTGTTATAGTAATTCATTCCTTTTTAATTGTTTATGAGATGAATTTATATTATTTTATTGAAAATGAAAAATAATTTTAAAATATAAAACATTACTATTTAATATATATTTATTTTAATACATTTTAAATTATCTATCATTCTGAATATATTCACGTTACCTGCACATCTTTAACGTGATATGGTAAATATAAAAATAAAAACAATTAAATTAATAAAAATTAATTTTTCGAATTTATGTAATAACAAAAATAACATGAATACATAAAATTTCCATTTTATAATGGTTATGACGCAATTCTAAAACTACTTTTTCCCTCGTGAGTATTTGAATGACTAACTTTCTCGTTTATCATAGATCATAAACAATATATTAAAAAACAAATTGCTCGTAAAAAACAATAATAATAAACACGTCGTGACTATTATCAATTAAGGTCAAAATTAAATTACATTTTTTTTTTCATTCCCCTGCTAAATAACGGACAAAATGGACAATCGCGATCAATTAGCGAAGACGTAATTAAAATTGCAGAGTACCTATACTCCTGTACAATCTGATTAAGTTGGACAAATAAGTCAAGTCGACACACGCAAGTGTATACTATTTATAGTATTTAACTTACACTACTGTATAGTATTATAAAATAATATTATTCTCTCTGCCCTCTTTTGTCCTTGTTTTCGTACAGCTCCCTCCGGTTTTTATTTTATTTTTATTTTTTTGCCCCCCGAAGAACGCTTTTCAGGAGGTAAAACGGTCACCAATTTGTAAACATTTCCTGTAGGTACATTTAATTTCGTTAAAATACTCAAACACAGTAACCCAGGTACATCATGGCGTACGGCGCGCGTATTGACGAACGGAATTAACTGCTCTACGACACGATTTTAATTAAAAATAATAAATAAATATAAAAGTATCAACGACAACAGCAACCGTATAGGTACACTGGTTAAGGGCTCGTTAACAAACGATCGTCTAATGGGTTTTCTGTCTGAATTTTTACCGTCAAAGCTATACAGTGGTCAAGTTAGTGTGTATCTGTGCGTGTGCTTGTGTTGTGTTGTGTATATTCGTATGTGTTTGTGCGGCACGTTATACATTAAACGGGCGACAGATGGGTCGTTGGCTACTTTTTAACAGTCCGCCCCCCGTGGCGCTCGTATACATGGGGGAATATATAGTTGTTTTTTTTTTTTTTTTAATGGGGATGAAGTGTGCGCAATTGGCCTCCGATGAAGTCTTTATCCGATCGTCAGAATCATTAAATGTGATTGCGTTGTTTGTACATTAATCTATTTTTAAAGGACCCCGGGCAAAGTTTTTTGCCAGTGTGTTTTGCCCGGTTCGTATTGTGACGAACCATTTAATTTGACTAATGCCGGTGCGCTGAATACATTTATAATCGCTTACAATGTTATTGGTAACCGTTTAAAATGTATAAGCGAGTTAATCACAATGAAGGAATGTTTTGAGATTGTAAGCAACGCCGATAATTTTACAGGTATCAAAAATATGCAATTACGATGTGAATAAATAAGGGCATAAAAAATTACGTTTTAAAGTATAAATTATACAACGATTTCCGGTCTTTTATAATATAATCGTGGTATATTTTGTAATTTTAGTATTTTAAAATAATATAGAAATTATACTTCATGATCGATAATTTCACTGAACGTTAAAGAGATGATTAAGTGTCTGGATATTGTGCATTAGAAGTTTACCTAACATAAATAAATTATGTGTTATATGCATTTCATATGGCTGATTACGATTGATGAAAATAATGTATATCTAATGACGAATAGAATTCGCTTTAATATATGCAGAAATAAAAATACATTCAAATTAAAAATAAATAGATTCAATAATAATAATAATAAAAACATTTATGAAGTAGTTCTGATAAATAAAAGCTAGGTGTCGAGTAAATTAGTACCTACCTATACATCAATATTGAGTACCTTGTAGGTATTATACTAATGAATGTGTTGAATTTAAATTCGAAAATTATTGATAAATCATTGTAGTTGATAATATACGAAAAAAACAATTCTGAACGGAGACGGTCATTTAACACGTACTAATAATTATATTTTATAGTCATTTTTTTTTTTACCATTAGTAATGCTTCAGGACAAACTTATTTTCGTAAAAAAAAAAATCGCAACATATATTTTCTACATGACCGCAGTGTTGATGGTTAGTTTAATTAGGAGTAAAATTATTAACTATTAAAGCATGTAAGGAAATTAACTTAACATTACGATTATTTGCCAAATTTAAACAAATAATATTTATAGTAATTGTTTATTTATAATTTTTATTGCTGTTATTATAGTTATTTAAATTGAAAAATATAAATATCCATGGCAGGTGTCTTTGTAAAAAAATGTACTGCTGTATGATATATTATACATTTAAAACAACATAACAAGTTACAACTCAATTAACTTTATGTACTCATACGAAGAAAGTATGAACTATAAAGGCATAAGATAATAATGGACATTCCGGCAATAAAACAAACCTATAAATCAAATTTATTTGAAATATAATTATAATTTACTAGCTATACTCAACAAAAAAAAATATATATATACAAGATACTCGTATCTATATTATATTTAATTGTGTTTATAACATTTTCAAATAAAATGTTTGATAAACTCGATAATTTTTTTATAAGTTCACTAATTTGAATATTATTATAAATAGTATAATAAACACTGTAAAATATAATTATACTTAATGAATATTGTATTGATGTACCTACCAATAGGAATAGCTTTTAATGTGATGAATGGAAGTGTTTATTTTTTTCAAGGAAAAAAATTAATTAAAAAACACTAATTATAAAATGATTTATAAAACAAACCAAAGACGTTATCAAGCACAGATGGATTAATTTTCAACTAAATAAATTCACATTCAATATTTCAAAAATCCTTACGTTTAACGTTACACGTCTATTTGTCAAGTATGGTTGAATACGTTTCAAAATGTCACAGTCAATTCTTACAAAACCTATTGTTCTTTTGAGAACTTTTAGAGCAATCTATTGAACATACTTTTCAGATCTTCGTAAGTCGTTTGCACCGTTTATCTACCTTTCTTGAATCAATATGTTCAGAAAGTCATGAAATATTTCATATAAGTACACAAATATGATGATCAATATTTTGCCTTGAAAAGCATAGTAGTAGGCGTTCGTAATTATTTATGTATTTGAAGTAAATTATTTTTTCTGTTTACTACCAATTTACTAAAGAAGATATAAATTATATTTAACAAACTTAACATTGTGAGGTTCTAAAAGTTAAGGTGAATAAAAGTGACTAAAATGCACGTATAATTCGTCATTTACGTCTACTTGAAACACATTTATGTACTGGTAATGCATCAATCGTTTTCACCTCAACGTTTTTCTTTTATAATATTTATAAATTTATTTATATTTTAAGATCAAATTTTCAAATTATTTGATTTGTGATGCAAATTTAGGAGTATCCTGGCAACAATATAAACTTCACTACACTTTTATTGTGAATTGTTATTTGTTTTAATCGAAATTGAATTAAATATTTTCATAATAATAAACCACATACCTATTTGATATTTCTATGGTAAAGGGTTGACTATAATGATTTGATAATTGTTATAGTTTTAAAAATATTTTAAATTGTATGAAAATTATCTGAGTGCAATAAAAGTTTATGGATTAAATATTACAGAATTACATACTCTATATTTTATAATTTTATTTACAACTATTTTTAAGTATATTTATCCTTTAGTATTTAAAGTTTAATAACTTATAACTCCGAAATCTACATCCAAATTGTATTTAAATATGTCAATAGTTTTAAAAAATCACCATAGAGAAATGTTTAGTAAAAAATGATGTGGTCTTAAATTAAAAATAATAAATCATTGTATTACCAATTATTTAGATTACTTAAATTGTATTAAAAATTTAATTTTTTTTATTATTATTATATACAAATACACCTTAACTACCAGAGTTATTGGTGTTTTTGAATATATAATATAGGTACATTAAATTTTATAGTATTTACAATGCATTACAATTAAGGTTGTATAACCAATATTTAATAAGGTACAATAAGTTTTAAGTTAATGTAATTATATGTGATATATCAAATTAAAAATTACTAATGCTTGAAAAGGTTATTAAAAACGCCAAGAAATTAATTTTGGTTTAAACTTATTTTATACAACTGTTATATCAGTATCACTGTAACATAATATATAATTGTGCATTAACCGATTTTTGAAAACAACTCTTAAGTTTTCTTCTTTTTTTTTATCGTGATTGCGTGAATAATTCTGATAAAAGAAGGTAGTTTGTATGAAAATCGAAACTTTTTAGTCTTCAACTATTGATGAATCAACATCAGTGATGTAGTGATTACCGATAAATACCTAACCTGCAGTAATCGTGTTGTCCGGCGTAGTGCTCGCCTTCATATTGCCGATCACTATTAAACCTAAACGCCTGTTCCTATTTCAAAGCAGGATTACAGTAGTACCGTCGCGACTGGCTGTATTAACAAAGGTTATCCTGCTTTTCAGCTCACGTAATTGGCTCGTTTTGTAAGAAGAAACTGCATGTAAGTTACGAAACGGTATACCCGCACGTCGTTTATGTACACAGTATACTCGTACACCTACAGGCTATACTGAACCCCACTGTGGCAACGATCGAGTTTTCTCAACCAGACTTTTACCGATTTCAGTGGTGTGAAAAGTAAAATACATTTGATGCGGTGAAGTTGTAAAAATTTTAAAACATAAATAACTATACTGCAGCAACATGGTTGTACGTATAACGTATGATATGGTAAATGCCATGCAAAATTTTTTAAATTATGAACGCGAAAATTTCATAAAAAAAAAAAATTCTATTATACGTTTATTTATAATAATCAAGCAGTCGCATACCCGCTGAACTAAATATTAAATCCAGATATGATGGAATTGGATGCATAACATATTTGTGCACTTATAATTAAAAAAATTACAGCAAGATCGGATTCCAATCAAACGATTTTTGATTCCAAGTTTTTTCTTCCCAAACACAAGAAGTCGATTATCCTTTCTCGAGGTTTATCATGTTATTTAACTTTGTAAATGAATATCCACCATATTGGATGGTATTATATCATATCAAATGAATATTATTTTCCTAATACCATACGTTGGTATTAATACAAGAAATAAAATATTATATTTATAATAATAAAATCAGAGAAGAGGACTTATAGCCTTAAAAAAAAACTCCTAAAATATGTACTTATATTTTTGTTAAAGTTTTATCAATAAATAATAATAAACATTCAAACAATTATTCTTTCTTCTATTAGTGGAGTCCTGGCTAATACTTTACAATATGCAAAATTTATATATATATATAAAAAAATCAATAGAATCCAAATTGAATTTGTCTTATTATGAAACCAATTTGAATCTATACACCTATACTACCTTACTATTGCTCAAATAAAATGTCTATAATAATGCTAGAAGTTTTCTGCCCCCGCAATATGTAATAACCAATAAGTAATAAGTATAATTTGAATACATTTACACATGTATTTCTTTTATATCGGTTTCAACGACAAAACTGTTAAATATCTCATTGATATTATTTTATTATGTTTTTCGAATACGATTTGGCGGGAATAAAAAGAAAATTACGAATTTTCCTCTTCATGTTTGTGTACAATCGAGTTAATTTTTTTTAGTATTAAAAAATAAGAGTACGCGACCTTGACTTATCACTTGAAACCTATAATAGACGATTATTAGTTGTTGATTTCTATTATTACTATTTATTCAGAATTTTACTTTATACTGCTGTTGCGAGTAAGAATAATACATACTTTTCAGAAAGCGATTTCAAATTAAACACAAATAATAACTTATTAAAGTATTATTTTTAAAAAATTATGATATTTTTATTTTATTTATCAATCATAAATCCAACAATTTTTTTTTCATTTTATTTTAAAATAATTTCTAATAAATAAAAATGTGTCGGGTATATTTTAAATTTGTATAAAATGTATTAAGAGCTTGTAAAATATGTTCATTAAGTTAAGTGCATTGCGTGTTATATGTGATTTAATATTTATCAAAAAACATGACATACATAACATAATTCAACTTAATAATAATAATAGATAACGATAATTTATGTTTCTCAACTTATAAAAATTCAATTTAACTATTTTACACAAAAATAGTTTAAGTATGGTATGGGTATCATAATAGACAATGTTGTTAGTTTGTTAATTATTAAATTATTTTTCTTTTATTAGGACTTTTTCAATAACATTAATAATTATGGTTATTGTTTTGTATTGTAAATTTGTAATGGTTCGAATGTTTGGATTGTACAATAATTATTTATAATACATATATTATATTTTAAGATAAATATTTGTTAATTTATTATTTATTTTACATAATACTGATATGTTTTACTGGCTGAAAAATAATATATTATATTAATATTTATTAGTAATACATAAACAATTGAAAAATAAGAGTGTAACTTATCCAGATAGATGAATGTTTTTCTCTTAAGGCATTTGCATATAAAAAAGTTTTAAATAAACTTTGAACTCACTTGTCAAGTATAATTTTAATCGAGTATGCAATTTGAAGTATATATTAAAGTTATGAAATTTAAATTCCTCTGGGTTAGCGATTTGAGGTCCTTTTAAGTAAAATAAGACACGGGGCAGATGGATGAACACATTATTGTCCCCAACTCTGTCCCGTGAGACTATCTGGACCCTCTGAAAACGAGATTTCCAGCCTATAGCCAGTTTTTGACGGGATTTAAACTACTTTTCTAGAGTAAATATGGGTACTTACTTTTTGAATCGTCTATTGAGTTGTCCTCAAAAGATAATAATGAACCATCCAAAATCCTTAACTGGATCCTCTAAAGTAGTAGACATAAATTCTTTGTTGAAATAAAAGATTTTCTGTTATTCTATTTTTTTTTTTTAGGTGCATGATATAACATAAATCGTCTTACATAGCTATATAATATTTTTATATTTTAATTAATACGAACGCAATGAAGTTCATATACATTATACAATGACAATGTTTATCAAAAGTAACAATTAACGAATTTTGATATATTTCATGCACAAATAAACATGATTACAATTGTACGATTAAAAAATAGTGATTATTATATTATAACACTTGAAACAAATAAAAAATAATTTTATTTGTAAACTAACGTTTTTGTATTTATTTATTCTAATTTATCATGATTGAACAAGCATGTAAAGCTTGTGTGTTACATGTTCATGTAACTGTTTTACTTATTTAAATTATGAATATAATATTTTGTCTTAAGACTTAATTTGCAAGTTTAAAAAATATATTAATATCAAGTACTCATAGACAATAATTAAGAAAGATTATAAAAAACGTACTTATTTACATCATCAATTTATAATTATATGAATTTGTAGGTTATCTGAAACAATGCATGTAGGTATATAAACGAGTTAAAACAAAAATCAATAACATGGTGTTCATAGTAAAATATAATAGCGCGTTATAATTATATATCTATAATATATTGTTGTACTTACTGCAGTCTTGAATTTTTTACACACATATTAAAAAAATAATAATAATAATCTTCCAAAGGTTTTAAAAAGTCGCTCTGCAGCAAAGGATTACGAATGTAATTTAGCGTTTGCAATCATCGGTGCAGCTATGTAAACACATCTATAACCTTTTTTTTTTTTTCAGTGAGTAATGAAACTCGGTCGAAAAACACTATAATATACATTATAAAACGCCCCTCCGGCAGTAGTGTCGTTAAAGAGTACCGTTTTGTCAAATCTCCTTTTCATCACGGTCGGGTTATAATTCGCGCTGCGAGCAACTATATATATATATATATTTGTATAATATACGACTGTTCGTTTCTGGGAACCGAAAGTCACAAGTCGGCGCGCGTGAAGTTTTTCATTATACTTTTGTAACGATGACGCCCCATCCTCCCGCCGTCGCCAACAGTGTCGGTCTTTAGAGAGGGTGGTAGAGTATATACGTACGGGGTCGGGGGTGTAAACTATGGAGAACACAGCTCGGGAGAAGAGATCAAACGCCTCTGTGCCAACCAACACAAAAGATATTTTGGAACGGGCTTGCGTGTTTGGTGGGGGTTGGTAGACGTATAAGGGGTGGCGCGCAGCAGAAGTGCGTGCATTTGGGCGAATACAAACTTTACTGGCTGCAAACGATGTAACGATGACGGTGGAGAGACGGTGGTGAAGAACTTATATATATACACAATAATAATACGCGGTGTACACATAATATTTATACGCGCCGCATAACGGTAGTGAACTCTCTCGCGCGCGTGTGTGTGTAGAGTGAGTGGAATGAAGTCTGTGGCGTTGATGGGGAGGACTAGGAACGCATTTATGTTTATAATATATATATAACGCATAGACGATCCATCGACGTGTGTGTGTGTGTGTAGATGAGCAGCTGGTGCGCGCGCTTGATGATCAGCCGAGTGTCAAAATCTCTCGGCGGCAAAACGTTTCGCTCCGGCCCGACCCGCTCGTCGCCCGATACAGCAGCACACCGCGCATCGTCACCCGACCATCGCCGACCGCCCCTAACTTACACCCTCTCCGCTCGACGTCATCGCCACCCTGGCCCCGGCAGACATAATAACATACGTATACATATATATACACACAATAAGCGCCTCTTTTTGCTTACACAAAGAACTCGCGGATTGCGTCGACGGCACTATGATTTCGAACAAACGGACTGGACGCTGCGGAGCTGTGGACGTGGATGACGGAGCGTAGAAGTAATAAATTCGTAGTCGGTCTTTTTGATAAATATTTCACGATTTTCCTTTATGTTTGTGTATATATAGATATGGATATATTTATATATAAATGACGTTGAAGCAAACGCTTGAACGTCGATTTATTGCACAACGCCTATTGTGCACGTCGACGATATATACACGACTGTTGAAAATATATATATAGGTATATATATGACTTCTATTAAGTATAAAACAATGCCTCTGGTGAAAACAATGAAACGTGACCCACTGTTGAATGCGTCGCGTGGGGTTGATATAGCAATCAAACGTTCTGAAATCTATTTCCTTAATAGAAACAATCAATTTATAAATGGAAATTTGTCCCAAATAATGTTGTCGAAAGATAAATCAAACAATAAATAGTAAGTAACCTAACGAAAATGCTAAATAATTTAATTTTGTAAATTATAAATATATATAATTGGTATTTGATTGGAATTTACAATATTATTCAGCATCCACAGTATTAAGCACAGAGTATATGTTACCTATATACGTCATATCGTACTTATTTCCAAGCATTATTAATATATTGCGAATTCACAATTTTATATGAAATAGTTCCTTTATATTCTAAAGCTACTTTGATCTGGATCTGTTCAAACCATAATTAGTACAATTTAATTTAACTCATTACATGCGGTTTTCAACTTAACCACTCATTTACTTAACCCTTGTTCTGGTGAAATAATTTTACTAAAATTGTATTAAATAATCAAAGGTACAGTGCTTTATCGATATAGTGATATTTGTTGTATAAAATAATTAGATTAAAAATACTACACATAAAAAATGTAATATGTACTTTCCAGTGTCATAAATTAACAAAAATACTACCATTAACTAGATATGTTTTAAAAAGTTAAAATAAATATCATGTATAGGAACTATTCATCTAGAAAAATGTTTTTGTGTGTTTCATTAAAAAAATACTTTTAATTTATTCATTCCAATATAAAAATCTGCATTCATAGCAGATGCATTCTTACTTAACTTTGAACTATTTCTTATTTTGTATTCTATACAATACGTTATTTTATCTATTATATTAAAATAAACACAATGAACAAAAAATATTAAGTACCTAATAGATCCACTTTTGAAAAATTTAAATTGTAAACTTTCATTGACAAAATAGTATTATTTAATCATAGAAATGTGCTCTTATAATTAATAAACCACTTTTTAAATAAAAATAAGCATAATGTTATGTAGGTATACGAACTTCACATTCACAAAATTATTGATTTTTATCGCAATTAGTAATATGATCCGTTTAGTGGTCTACGCGTTATTTTGGTATGTGAAACCCCATGATTCAGAAACATGAGTCTGTAATAAGGGTATAATATTATATAGAATAATTTAAATGAATAGTATTTGATTTTCATTAAGTAGGTACTTATATGCATTGCATTATAACTTTATTAACAATAAAACTATAAAGTCCTACTAAGCACGAACGCATCAATACACAAAAGTCTAGAATTGTATTTCTATTGAAGTCACTCTAAATGTTATTTTACAAAATTAATCAATTGACTATCTATGTTATTCTGTGATCAATTTTGACAAAATAATGATATTACAGTTAATATTTATTTGAATTTTATCTTTGTAAAACTGAACATTGTCTAGGTACGTAAAAAAATTTTCTACATCGCGTTTTATTCTTATTCGATAATTAAGCATACCAAAGGATAGTATTTGCTAATAACAAAGGTGTAAAAAATAGGTATTTAAGTTTTTATAACGTGAATCACATTTATTTTATTATACAAAATGTTTTAACGTCTTTAAAATAAAAGGTGGTTGGTCGATTCCCTTATTTATTTTTATTTATTAATATATTTTTAAGATATTGATATAAGTGATATAACCAAAAGGGTTTAAACATCTTGACGCTCATTCATTCAACATATCATAAGAAATTCGAAAAATGTAAATTTTAAATGTAATTTTTACTATATTGCAGAACATTTTTTAAAATTATTTTTATTCCTGGAATAAAAAATAACACTATGTGCGAGTACCTACTATTACCTAGTTACTATAATAATATTAAATAATTAATTATTCGAGTGATATTATGCTTATCCGTTGATTATCAAGTAAATTATTTACTTACGTAAAAAACACTAGGATTGTCTATATTCTATGCAGTTGATCTTAATTTATTTCAATTATCATACAGTTACCGCAGTCTACAGTTATAACGCAACAATCTAAACCAATAGCAGCTAGCGTAGAAACACGACGTCATTAATGAGGACATGTTTCATTTGTATATAAGCTGTTCTATTTATTGTTATTTGTTATTATATATGTTTATTTAACATGTGCGCGATACGCAGCGTATTTAAATTAAGACATAAAAAATTAAATACAAGTTGTTGTGTAGTTAGTTTTTTGTAAGTAACGTAGGTACATGTACGTATAGGTAATTGACGTGTAGGTATGAAATAAAAAAAAAAAAATACGAAAAGTAAAACCAGTTTAATGATTAGGTTATTTTGAATGTAAGTAATGAAAAACACATTTTAACAGAATTTAAATATAATCGTTTTCATTATATGAATAATGAGAAGAAACAGTGGCTTAGGGAAAATCGAATAATCGACTGAAAAGCTTCGTCAAAACAATTTATTAACTTTGTATTAGGTACTATAACAGGAATAACAAGGATTAAGTGGGCATTAAAACTCTGTGAAAATATCAAGCGTTTTTGTTTTTATTTTTGTTTTTATATACATATAACGAATACAAAACTTTATCGCTCGAAAACCTATTTAGTTATTAATCCCAACTTCGGACTATATGAACATTGAACATCTATCGTAATTTGTTAATGGAATGAAATACTTTATAACTAGTGTATTTAATTATTTTTTAAATATCTACTGATGAATTATAAACGCTAATAATTTTTAACCATGAAATAAATATTATGTATATATATAAATAATATAGTATACAAGTATAGTTTCTGCAGCAGATGATGCTACTTTTTACAAAATAATACTTGCACTCCATAAGAATAAATAAATTAAACTACTATTACACAAAATATGGCAATAAGACCAGATGCTTGTTATCATTAATTTTAAGCATACGATAATATAAAGTCATATAATTGGTTTGATTGTTATTATATTATTATTTGAAGTAATGCGAGGACTGATATATTATTATTTTCGTTGTCTATATTTTTATTGGAACACATGCATTTGCATTTATTATAAAATGTTTGGTTCCGAAATTTTCTTTTAAATTATCATTTTCCCCCGTATTCTAATAATCATAATTTTAATAACTCATCAAATTTCGATAAGTTATTAATGCCATTTTTTTGGTGAATTTTTGCATTGTTTATTATATTATTATTATTATATTATATGACAGATATTTTATTGGTAAAAGTAAGTCAGAATGAATAAGTTAAACCTGTTATATAAAAATGTATTTTAATAATATTAATAAAAATAAATAATTTTAATATAATTAATTGAACATATTATATATTTATACCTACCACACCAAATTATTACTTGATAAATATTGTTTAGAAATTTAATAGTATTTTTAGATTGAGTTAGTTAAATGGAAACGATGTATTTGGTGTTATATTTTGTTATGAACTTACACTAACAAACTCAATGGTTATCGTGAGATTCTGATACTTAGATTAGCCGGTAACGAGGTTGCCACTTATTGGTCGAAAATGGTACTGGTCTATTGATTTTTGCGGTCGCTAAGGTTATGGGTACTGGCGAAGGGAGGGGCGTTAAATCCTAAAACGGCATGGCTAGAGTAAGGAGCAACTTACAGAACAATCCTGTTAAGTTGTTCATAAAGCGAAAAGTAATTCACCGAGAGTGGAAATTGACGTACAAGAAGATTAAATGGGATGCGCAATCCCAGATGCCGTTCCATTTTAGGATTTAATACTGCGGGAGGGCTGATCAAAGGGAAAGCGTCTCGAATTTTCTATTCACCAGGGCGTACACACACACATATGTATATATAAACCCATACAAATGTCTCACATGTGTGGTATGAATAAATGGAAAATTTGATATATTTTTAATAGAACCGTCACTGTGATTTTACTAATCAACGCCCATCGATATTAATTCACGAAGATTATGATCTAGAGGAACCTATCAATATCTCGTAATCAAACGCGTTTGACATACGTATTTATAAAAAATATTTCGATTTATATAGAACATTTATTTTAGAATTGAACGCAAGTATTGAGTAATAGAATAATAATATAACTATTTATAAATCAGTCCCTACAACAACACATTTTAAATAAATGATAATGAAATTCATTTTGTCGCAAGTTTGTTTAAAGTTTTGGACGAATCCAATCTCATCCAAACCCATCTAAATTTAAATGGTATGAATAAAATATTAATCGTATTATACATAATTCATAGTAAAAAATAAATCGTATCGAATAATTATTAAAATAATATAATTACGAGTTTATTTAATTTATACTCTTGAACTAACAATAGTTGGCCGATTGATATTTTCTCTGTTTAAATCGAAAGATACGTTTCAAAACAAAACCAATAATATTATAAAATATATTTAACTCAAACATGCGGTAATAAAATAAAATATTTTTATAAAACCTTGTAAATAAAGTAATTTTTGAACATAAAAATGATAATAATTAATAATACAGACATACAGTGTTTACTATGTAGAATTCAGACATACTAAAAAATACACTAATTTATACAATACAATAAAATTAGTGCACCTTTTGTTTACCTATTGCAATGAATTTAGTGAATAAAAGCTATATTTTTTACAATATTTGTATTAGGTACATATTAATATTATACTCCACGACATCTTACTGTATTATAGTATTCACCATTCAGATTTTATTTAAATTTATAATAATATTTTAATTTAAAACCAAAACATAATTATTTTCATAAATTACTTTATAGTTTCAACCACCATTAACAATGTCATGGATTATATTATATGCTCATATTTTAGGAATATTTAAAATAATGATAGTTGGAATGTGTATTTTATTTATTTATGAGTTTTACCCAAAAATAAAAGTTTATTTATTATTATTATTATTTCATTTTAAATAAATTTATTGATTTTAAAACGAACTATTTAGAAAGTTTTAATCATAACTATCGATATCAATAATTGAAATTGAAGCAAATTTTTTGGGTTAAAAAAATAACTATGTCCATATTATTTTTCATTAAAAAGTTACCAAACTTTTCTATACGTACTTTATATTTATACACAGTATACATATATATATATATATACTGCGTGTACTGTGTATGTGTGCGTGTACTGTGTATGTGTTAAAAACTGTTTGTAGTAACCTCTTTTAATCCTCAGGGAGTGCAATTGAATGAAAATATTGAATAATTTATTGTTTTTGGGTATTTAAAAAAAAAATCGTCATTAACCACACACGCAGTATTTAGTTATTATTTTATATTCTAATTTAATTTTAAATGTGCTCTATAAATTACATTTTTGTTATATTTACTTTTTCAACTTTTTAAATTGTGTATATTACAGTTTGCATTAGAATGTGTATAATTTTTCTATGAGTATACTCATATTACAGTATAAATTGCTCTGTTATTGTAGAAACTATTGTTGTTTGGTTGAACTTTACCAGCAACTTTTAAACGTTTTAATAGTTTAGTTCTAAAAATCATAAATTCAGGTAATTTCTACGATACTCTACAAGTCTATTAGTCAATAAACAACAGAAAGCTTAATATAATAAGTAAATCGAGTTTTTCTGTGACATTTTATCACTTTAGACTTTAAGAGAAACATTTAATTAAAGACTAAAGTATAGTTTATGAAATATTGTTTAACGATTTAGGAATTCTTTTGATTCACATTTTTATAAGACATAAAGTTTCGTCGAAAATAGGATTCGTTTTTGTAAAAATTGTATCACTTAAAAATTTTTATATATTTTAATCGGTCATTAGAAATGATTTACTGCTTTTGCCGACAACATTATTATCGTATGTTGGTAACTAATAATTATTATTATATTTACTTTGATTTATTTCACAGTGGTCAGTGACCTTAATGATTTTAAAAGAACTATGGTACCCGTTAAATAGATAAATACTGATTTATTTTTATTATACATTTAGAATTTTTTTCTTTAAGACTATATATGTGACATTACCACAAAAATCATTATATTTATTTAAACTTATATGTAATTAGAGTAATGATTCTAAAATAAATAAATATGTATCTATTATAAACAATAAAGTGCAATGTCAAATGTTAAATTAAGTTAACTATATAATATAAAATCAAATTAATTAAACACCAAAAGCATTTTGTTAGACGCATGCCTGTGAAGTTTGCCAACCAAGTCCAAAATATTTAATTTAAGTTGTATAAATAATTAGTAAGTACCTAATATTTACTATTTGTAACCATAAAATTGTAATTTATAAGTGTTTATCGGCAATTAATTAACGGTATATAAATTTTGAATTTCTGCTCACTAATATTTTTAAATTACGCAGAATAGTTTGACATGGTTAAAAACTGAGAAATGACGTAACGATTAGGTTTCGAAGAAATTTGCCACGAAATAATCTTTTTTCGAATAATAAGTGATAACGGTTTACGGATTACAAATCACCAACTCACGCTTACAAATACTTTAAAAATACTCAATAGTTTCTATTATAGTAATTACTGAGTAAACTTGAGTTAATGACTGAATTTTGGACTTGGATTGACATGTTGTGTAGGTGTATCTATCGACTTATAAGAATACGTATATTTAATAAATACATACCATGGTTGTTGAACGGCATTATATATGCTTGTAAAAGTTTTTACCTATTGTTTCGTCATTCTTCTTCGTTTAGGTCTTTCCGATATTGCCGATATTGGGTAAATTATAATACAGATACATATATATATATTATATACCTCCACTGACAAATGTGCTGGGGTCGAAACGAGAAGATTTCATGCAATTTGGATGTGTTATATAGAACTGTGTTAATGCATATCGTCATAATATTCTCCCGAACACTGCAATGCAATATGCCCGTCGTGTCAACGGAACGACGTTAGATTATAACAAATCGCTTTATAATATTTTCAACATTAAACGATGATATATTTTTTGGTATTACTCACAGTGCCTTATATTATAACTGTGGTTTGTCATAATAATACATGCCCGACTGCCAAATGGAATGTTTTGAATTTTTCACATTCTCGGAGATGCAGTCGCGATTCGGTTGTTTAATGCGTTTGTTAAGATTTGTAAGTATATACAATATATACGTGTTACATAACGTATAATATTAATATTATTTTATAATAATATGTATGTATGAAGCTTGACGAAGGTGAGCAAGAGAGAGAGAATGAGAGGAAAGTGATTAATCTTTTTTTCTTAAACAACTTTTGACGAGAAGGGCCAAGGGCTTCGAATTTTACACTCAGTGTTCAACGTTTTACATTTACGGTCTTACATGCATGGCCACAGTGTTGCCAATTTACTTATGGGTGTTGATATGTTCATATTAAAAGGGGTTTCCCAGACTATAGGATTTTGTTATTATCGTATTTTATTTTACCTACCATTTAAAAGCGGTTGTTGTTGTTGTTGTTGTTTTTACATTTTTTTTTATGGAATTATTGCCAGTTATTTAAAGCACTATTTCTATCATTTGTATTATATTCCGATTCAAGTGCAATTTACTTATATCAATATAACCGTCTTTGCCATGCCCGGCAACGTTGTATTATTTATCGTGTTAATCCGTCCAAACGGTCACACTATACCATAATATCGTTACCGAGGTAGGATATTATAACTAATTCGACAGTATTGATAATTATTAACTGGTTAACTTTCGAAACATTGTCAATAAAAATTCAGTAGATCGTCGGAATCTATAACACACCGCACACGCGTTGTACTGCAGTTATAATACCAATGCCGACGGTTCTATTGCTTATGGGTATGTATTATAGTTACGATTTATAAATAAAAATGAATACAATCAAAGCGGCACGAGCTATCCACTCGTCGCCACCCGCAACGCAACGTCAATCGAACGCTAACGGAGATCGATCGACACACGAGTGAGTACTCATATTGCACGTATCTCTAAAAACTATAATTGAATCTATAATATAAATTAATTTGTACATTACGGTTGGCGCGCGTGTCCGATTGAGACGACCGCTAATTCTCTTATTGCGGTCGCGTGTCGTCGCATATTATATCGACCATATGTTTGAAATATATATATATATGTAATATATTGTATATTATATTATTATTTAAACGACCCCGCGACGAACGGGAGTAAGACGTGTTAATGCGTGCGCGGCCCCCGTCATTTGGTCGTGGGGTGAAGAGGGACACCGTCGTTATCTGGCACATGCCATCTGTGTGACCTCCGACAGATCCGGTCGCCTAGATAGCGCTGATAATTTATGCGCCCCTCTCGCTCCCCCTCCCCCTCGTCGAGCGTCTGTGCTTCATCCCTTCGGTGCCCACCCACTACCCGTTCCGTGCACCCACCTGCGAGCGTCTCGTGCGCCGCCGACCCCGCGCCAATTGCGTTCCACTCCCCTAGATACCACTCGTGCGCGCTAATGATTACACGGCTCTTCGAGCGACGCCCCCGCAACCCCCACGACCCCCGTCGTCACGGTCGAAACCGACCCATCGACGATGACGATGGCATGCGACCGATCCGCCGCACCGCCCGCGAAACGTTTTGTCTGCACGCGCCCAAATCGGATGCAAAAAACCGCGATACATATCCACGATAAGTAATTACATAATGTGTATAAAATTCCCCTCAATGCGATCATTAGTTAATAATTACCCGACAGTTTAACGAAACATGAAAAACTAAGCCTAATGCAGGGGTATCGTATACTTGTGAAGTTCGATAGTTAGGTACATTTTATTAGAACTAAGTACTGTTGTAATGACCCTACGTGCCGTGCAGTTGTATGTATTATCTAGGCTGTCTTCGTAAGGTGACTTAGCAAGCGAAAGAGAAAGAGAGAGATATATGTATATTTTTCTTTCCGTATACTATAAGACTGAAACACCACTACATGGACTAAATAGTTTATATTATATAAATTAGATACCTAACATCGAAGAATTATTTAAAAATTCAGAGTTAAGCCTTAATAGTATATGTACGACGTATCAGATCTAGACTACCATTTCACATTTTAGGACTTGAGTGAATCGCTTCATCACAACATCTCTACACACTTTTCTATCTCTACTCCAAGTTATTTAGAGTAGAATTTTCAAATTTTAAACTATTTATATTACGTTATACTTGTGATCTTGTTATAAGCTAAAATGATATATAAAAAGAAAAAATGAATGAAATCTAAAATAGTCTTAGTTATACACGAATCAGTTTATACTATAGAAAATATCAAACGGGATATTTTCCAAAAACTCAGTAATTACGCTCTATGTTTCAGCCCGTGCCCCATAATGAATGTAAACAGCAGGCTTCATAGAATTCATATCTTCATTTCACAGAGTGTCAGAATTTAGTTTCTAACGTTTCTATACACAACGAAATACAACGTTATAAATAACATTCTAAATTAGCAAATTTCCGAATAAAGTTGAAATAATTTAATGCGTTTAGTCATAGACCGCTTTGCATATAAACATACTCGTAATATTATTATTATTATTAAATATCGTTTATGAGTTGTTGCGTATAAAATATAAACATTATTTATTCTTGCAAATTATGTTAATTTATAAAATTTTATACTAGGTTTCATAATATTAGGATGGTCTTGATTTATATGGTGGATTGTTACAATGAATTTATCTATTCAATTAAGTGAATTATTATTAAAATGTTATGTCGTTATTAAATATTAGTATCTATAATTATCTATATAGAAATATCGTGCTAACGATTGTAATACTGATGTTATATATCATTTTAAATACACTTCTGTGGTGCCCCCACCCGCCATAAAAACTAAACATTCATAAATAGCACTTAATCCGCTACTCAGTTCCGTAGTCAGGATTTTTTTTTGGGAGGAGGGCTTAATTTTTGATGGCAGTGGGTATCGTGGATTCAAGCATATTGCATATACAATTGTATTTTCAATAAAATTAATAAAATTATTGTCGTCTGACATTTCCATTTGAGTCCGGAAGCCCCCCTGGCTACAGTACTGTCGCCACCGGTGTTGACGAATTATGCACATTTGTTCATTGCGTTTTTATATTGGTTCATAATAATCGTACAATAAAATAAGTACAAATTAAATAATTTTGTCATTATAGTGAGGACGATGATCCCAACGGCTTTCGAGTGTGTGTATCTTTTTTCTATAGTATCACGTCACACACGTCAAGATATTATACGAACTTACGGGGAAAAGAGTTCTTTGCCCGCACGCAAAACGTAGGCACCTATATACCATATTATGTGTATGCATAAAAAACAAAAAAATTATAATAATAACAGACAACTGTACGGACAATGTACGGACCGAGAGAACAATACGTTTGACCGGAGGGAAAAGGGATGAACAGGCGTTGCTCATGTTCGTGCACGTTACACAGACGATTGCATTTTCGAAATTGCAAAGGTCTTGGGCGTCTCTATCACCCTCTCCCCTCCCCACCACGCCTAGATCGCGCGCCGTTTGCATTGTATACGTCGTCCGCGCGTAAATTTACAATTCGCAACCATTGTCTCCGGTTCGGTCTTTATTCGTGCGGCGAAACAATACCGCAAAGGTTCAACGTTACCACTTTTGCCATTATCAGAATTATTATTTCTTTTCCGCGTTTTCTGAAAAGAGCAAAAACGCGTATACATTATACTGTAGGCGACAACTACCACACAAAGACGACGCGTTTTCTCGTTGCAACTTCAAGCACACTATAATATATATATGTACATAATATGTAGGTAATATATATACCGTGTAATATAACAATAATATGTACTCACAATACTTTGTTTTATTATGTACGCCGATTTTATGCACTCGTATTGCCGGGAACCTATTTGTATATTTCGACGGTGGATAATAATATTAATGATAATTATGTTCGAGATTAAAATATGTTATCATAACCCTATTTGCGCAGAGCACACTGTAGGTACAGTCAATATAATATTACATAGAACACAGGCAACAGTGGATATTATCAGTTTATGGTGTAGGTATTGCTAGTTAAAACTTCAATAACTATAATTGGTAGTAAACTAGTAGGTATAATAATACAGTAAAATAAGACGTTAAGGGGCAATCTAAATTTAAGAAAATACTTCAAATATTTTTCTAAAAAAGTATACAAATTGTACGTTATTTATTATATATTCAAATAAAATATAATACTTTATATATTATAAACATTATACACTATCATATTGCATAATATGTAGGTTATAATATGATGCAACTGTATATTACATTTTCAAAAACAGTGTATGTATAATAATGATACTATCAATATTTTCAATCTAGGTAGGTACGTAAAAAGTATTAGAATGTCTGTTGCATAATTATAACTTTTCATACTTGAAAAATTATATTGAATACTATACGAATATAGATATTTTACAATTATATACTTTTATCAATATATTATATATAGTTATTGAAATTAAATGTGAGTCAGTTCATCTAAAATCATGATAGTTTTTTAGTCTATATGCGCAATAAATACATAAAATGAAACTTTTATAAAATTAAAATACGAGTAAATAATTAAATAAACATTACTGTTATAAAAACATTAATATAATAATTTAATATATATTAATATTATATTTTGACTTGTCAGCAATGTTAGTCAAAAATATAATATAATAGGTATAATGGTATATGTTAAACCAATGTTCAAAGAATATATGAAAGGATTTTAGTACAATTAATTTATTATTGTCACACATTTGTCAATACGATATAATAATACATTTTGTATTTATTTTAAGTTTTAACATCAATTTTATAAATACAAGTGTCAAGTATATCTAAATCATGTAGTGTTGAAAATTGTTATTTGTATTGAAATTTATCAATTTTAAATTACCCATATAATATAATATTATGTAACCTATATGATAACTTAATAACTTATAAACAGCTGGTTAATTACCTATATAGTTATATTATTTTGCACAAAACGTATTGGCAAATATAAAGTCTGTCCTATAATAAATTTATAACTAGTAATAATTACTATCAACAAACCCAAACGTATTATAGTTTAAACTTAAATTAACGTCTAGATAGACGAGCTAATCGATAAAATTGTACATTATCATGAGCGACCTGAATTTATCGAAACGGTTTATAACGAATTCAATGTATTTGGAGGTTGAGGAAAAAAATTCGACTCCGAACAGCGGTGTCATCGTGGTGCTACTGGTGGTGCAGTGTTTTTTATTTTTTTTTATTTTTTATTCGTCCCAAAGGGTACTCAATCAAATTTATATTTTCCTTTTTTTTCTAAAAACAAAAATTTTCTTCTAGCTACGTAGGCATAGTTTTTCTCCGAAAACATGCTATGCATAATATTATGTTATGTTTTTTTAATGGCATCGTATACTACAGAGATGATATAATATTAATTCTTTGTAGATACTCGGGAAATCCATACTTCGGCCTCGGGGACCGTCAGATAAAATACATGATATTTATTATTGGCTTTAACAACGCTGGGTTACTAAAATCCTCGTTCGTCCCTGTAAAAATAATGGGCGCGATGTGAAAGCGCACACTCGCACACACATACTTGTGTGATACGTGGAAGTCGTTCAATTTGTATTCGAATGTTTGTGTGCGTGTGTCGGTACTTTGTGGAAAGGAGGAGCGGTGGCTTTTATTCCTGTGCAATTTATCAAATTACATCGGATGAGCGGTACATTCACTACACTACACAACATACAATAGCAGAATCCCGCGGGTCGACGAACGTTTTAATCGGAATGAAAGCTTATTTCGGGTTACTGCAGCTTACTACTGCCGTGTATATTATATTATTGTGATAAACGATCGGCTAGCTTTTTGAACAGTGCTGGTTGTTTAGTGTTTATAAATTGTGTCTCCAAAATGCTTCGGGGCATCGGCGTGAAAACGAAAATAATAATAATAGCACACAGTACAACCGTGGAAAGTCAATACAAGACACGTCATCTCTATAGTTTTTAATTATTCTTATAAAATCGTACTACGTACAAGTCTCCACATTTAAACAAAAATTAATAATGTAGGATATAAATGTGCAGTAATTTTACATTCTTCTAATGTACTGCCCTGTGTCATTGCAACAGTTATTACGATATAATAAAGCACATTATAAATATATATATAAGTATTATAACGAGGTTTTATTTGAATTCAACTAAATATAAAAAGTACAACTACTATACTCTCACAGTCTCACACCAAGTTAACGATATAATTCAAAATAATATTATAATTGTAATTGGGCTTTGGCATACGTATTATATCCTATGCTTCGTGTCATAAGCAGGACAGCCTGGCCCACCAGGATACTAGAAGGTTCCCGATTACCTGACATAATGGAATTTAACATTGACCCGACTGTATTATATAATTGTTTAACTAATTAGGTGGTTGTTAATTTTTTTATACTAAAAAATAAATATTAATATATCAAATAAATTTTCCTGGCCTGAATTTTGATCAAAGGATGTCCTTTAGCATAACCTATCATTGTTATATTTTATCATCGTAATTATTGAATGTTTAGAACGAGTGTTTAATCGAAATTTTATTCAAATCATGTTATAATAGAAACGATAAAACATAATAGTTTTATAAGAATTGAGGTCTTAAAGCGAATTCATTGCAGAACTATTTTATTGTTTTCATATAAATGATGAAGCACTTTTGTTTTTGTCAAAGTTGAGAAAACTTTGATGGAATTACTTTAAAAAAAAAACAAACAATCAAACAAATAAATAAAAAGAGGTGGATTGAGTGGGAAAGAATGAGAAAAAATGAAACCTCCAATCGTCTGAAGTGTTTATAAAAGTTTTCACGACAAAAGAAAAGGAGGGACAGGGTAAAAAAAATAATAATAACTAATATAAACGAAGACGTTTTAAAATACATTTTCCTGGAATTATCGTAATTGGTTTTTTAGTTGACAATATTCTAACCGGGTAGGTGTTAAATACGTCTCCGATAACAAACGTATCCCCTTTGGCACTTTTTGTTCAATCTTTTATCCCCCGCCGTATTGTTCTTGGGATCGCGTTCATCGTAATTCTAGACGAGTTTTTTTTCGGAAAACTTAACACTCGCTTCTGGCCGTGTTTAAAACTGGTATGAGACTTATGTTACGTTTTTTTTATTATTATTATTATTATTATTGTTATTATATTATTATTTTCATCATTCTGTTGGGTCGCTCTTATTGTCATTGATTTGTTTGTGTTTATCCGGTGGGGCGATCGTTGCGACGTATGTTTAAAATTGAATCATGTTCGATCGCCTCCCTCATATACACTATCCGGCTCGTTTAATCCTTGTTTCCAGTTACGGCTAATCTCCGCCCCGTCTCTTCAATGTGTTTGAATAGCCCGCACACCCGACATCATTAAACTATAATAGGTGAAGTACGTTTAATATAGTTGGGTCGTTAATATTATACTATATTAACGTATAACAAACACTTGCCATCACCAGATTGACGCGACAATGACAGTTTAAGAACCAAAATGCGGTAAACAGGATTATGTTTAAAACATATTACAATATTATAATAAACCTGGTATAAATATTATATCCATTTAATAACACATGGTTACAAATAATTTTTAATACTTATATATCATTATAATTTGTTACTTTATACTGAAAGTATTTATTTATTTCTATTTAATAAAAATACATAATTCCTAAAAAAAATAGGTTTTTACTATTATAAAATATATTCCTTAATAAAATATACAAAATTGAATATTTTATTCATATCGTGTAAAATATCATATATCAAAGTATTTATTTTTTCATTTCTATAAAATATCTACCTAATTAACATTTTTTCGAGGGCAATATTAAAAATGCGGCAATCAAAACAATAAACTTTCACGAAGACTTTCAATATCTATAAATAATTATATTTGCCAACTACACCATTCTGTCAAAATAATAATAATACTTTAAAATATACATATTTTTTCCGTTGATGCGTTGTATTTTTGTAGGTTTGTATCGAAAACCATTTGTAGGACATCGGTATAATATATAGTTAGATACATAGTCACATAGACAAAGCATTGTTATATTATAAAGATAGGTGAATGATTACTTTAAAAATAACACTTAAGCTTAACGTTTGAAGTACTTGATTTATTTTAGATATTATGGGTAACTGCACGCAACATTTTGGTCCACCTAACCTCGTTTTGATATTCGATTTTTACATATTGAAATTATCAGAAACAAATTCTGCTCTTGAAATAAAAAAAATGAATGATGTCATCTTAAAATGTAAAACTCTATAAAGGTATAAGTATAATTAGTTTTTAGTCGGCGATTCTTATTTTTCGTGTGGTATTGATAAGTGAATTCTGTGCATCCAAATTCGAAGCCTATTGATTAAAGTTTTAATTTTTTTCGGAAATTTAAATAATAACCATAGATTATTGTTATACTTAATTTCATTCGGTTTGGATTTCAATAAAAAAATACACATCAATACATCGTGTATCGTTTGATATTAATTTTAAATTCGGGGTTTTGTGTAACTTAAGGTTATAGGTTTATGTAACTTTGAGATCGATCAAAGTAGTATATAATTGAAACCCAAAGAAGTTACTTATAAAATAGTTGGTTATTGCAATAAATTCAAATTATAAAATAAAAAAAACATTTTAAGAAAATTAGTTTAAAATACTCACCTCTTTTTAAAGAGTGAGTAAAATTTGAAAATTTCAATCACTCTGTATAGTATCACATATACTCTAGGCATAATATATAATTACAAAATACCTGCCGATTTTTTTTTTTTTTGAAATAGATACAAATCGATTTACGGTTTTTATTGTTATTAATATTTATACATTATATATTAATTTCAACCGGTTCAATTACCATCGGTTGACCCCAAAACTAGTGTTTTCAGTTACTTTGTTGTGCGCCTACAACCCTCTGCGTGCAAACAGATGGATGGGACGGTCTTTAAATATATATATATAATTAAATACATTTACGCGTATATACATTGTAAGCTGACCGAAAAGAGGCAAAGAGGTCCTTACAAACGTCGTATATAATACACACACACATACATATATATTGTTATATAGAGAGGACTATATAGTTTGTCAGATGCTAAAACCTGATAACCCATAAAAGGGCGCTCGTGTATACGTATATACCTCTATAAAGGGTCTGTGAAGCCATGTGCCCTATTCGCGTGTGTGTGCGTATTTGGTTTATAGATTTACAAGCAATTACATAATTCATTGTTTACATTCGGTAGTCACATACACGGGAGGAGGAGTTCACTTCCTGTTTAATTATATCGTCTGATGCCGATGTTATTTATTTTTTTTAAAAAAACGAAAATAATAATAATAAAAATAAAAACCTCACCCTTATACTTTACACCGGTCATTAGTCATTTCCTACGTTAATTAATTAACATTTTTTTTTTTAGGCTCTTTGAATTATTATCAGTCCATTTAAGCCCGTGTCGGGAAATTAAGATAAAAAATTCGTAAACGCACGAGACCCCCAACCGTGTAATTTATTTGACCGCGACATTTGGCCGACAAAATATAATATCTACACAATATTATTTTTATATAAATATATACGTATACCGGCTCTGTGTGCGTGTATCACCAAGACTGGTTTAAATTATAATATATAGGTACCTACCTATGTTTATCATTAAATATAATATTATATTAAAACATAATATACATGTATTTTGTACAATTTAACTATCAAAGTTTTAAAATACTATTGAAAAGATTGATATAGACTTATGCGATCCGTTTAATATTTTTTGATATGACTCTTTTATCCAAAATAATAAAAATATATTTCGTTTTCATGTCTTGATTGGTGATTTTTTTTACACATTTTAATTAATTAATTTTTTTTTTTTTCAAGAGTTTAATTTAATTAAATAGCACCAAAACATTATTGTTTTTTCTAAATCTCTGAATTCCATCAAATTGGACTTTTTATTTAGATTATTTTTGTTAAAAACTATATTTATACATCTATGTCACATCGAAATTAAACATAAATATCTTGAAAGTAAAACTATAAACATTCTGGTTCACGTTATATATCATAATATTATAGAAATCAAGTGAAAATAAATAAAAAATAAAATATGATTATTATTATTATTTAATTATTGATTATATTTTTAAGTCGTGAATAAAATATATTTTTTTATAATATTTATTATAAAACAATAATCTGCAGTAAGTATAATAGACATCGATGACTATATTATACGCAAGCTGTGTATGTCGTATTCACTAATTTATTGTGTGCTACAAACCTGCCGGAACACAATAAGTCAATTAGAAACGACAACTTATCAAATGTATTAGTTACAGCTAACGAATTAAATAATTTATTTTCATTGATCGTAATAAAATGGATAAAACTGGTTTGGGGATTTTTTTTTTGTTTTATTACATTATCACAAAGTATAGTCTGGTCGATTTATGAGTTGGCTGTATATGTCAGATATCTATACAAACACTGTTTTATTTTTTTTTTTAATATAAAAATATTATACCTACTAGGCTAACCTAACCCTGCCTGGAATGAAACACTTATAGACATTTAGGCTTTTTATTTTGTTGAACGATTATATTTATTTCCTAATCGTATGTCATTTAAGCACTATTACACTCTCAATTTGCTCAAAATATAAAAATAATAATATTCTAATATCGTAATACTATAATAATTAAGTTAATATTACAATGAAAACTTTTTTAGAAGCCTGGCCATAAAGCAAATAAAGAAAACGAAATATATATTTATTAGGCTTAACAGTGAATCGTTGAATGGTTGAAACAAATGTATTATTTTTTAATCATTTAATCTACGTAGGTTGCGGTTTTATACAACTTATTACGTTTTATTATTATTTTTTTGTACTACTCAGATATTAAATCCAAGGTATGTAGATTATTTTAATTATGATCATAAAGATCTCGGCTAGTAAAAACAATACTTTTAGCGGTGTGTTTTAATTACACGAAACTAAAAAAGTCGCTCAGATAAAATATTTGATGGATTAATGCATGGAAAAAAAAAGAAAGAAAACCTTAATCACATAATTTTTCTCTTGTACATGATATTATAAATTACGCTTTTAGTGGCATACAAAGGGTTAAATGTCGAGTTGTTAAAAATTTATTTTTTAATTATGATCATATTACCTGTATTATACATATGCGTTTGATAATAATAATATGCAAAGGGAAATTATTCGCATTAGATTTAAGTGACCTATTTAATTAATTATTATGAGGTTGAACGGTCGTCCGAGACCACCGTATATGACCGTGATTATAAAATATAGCCAATGTGCTATTATTTTATGTTTAATGTAACCAAACAGAGTACTCACATATATTATGCGTCTATCTTGAACCGTATAGTTAAACATATTATGTGTTTCCAACCCTAAGTACAATATGCTCCAAATATCTACATGCTAATTGCTAATTCCATGCTAAAGATTTGCATATTAACTTTTTTTATTATTAAAGAGGGTTGTGTGTACACTTATGAGTAGTTAAGTATTGTGTTGTGTACATGTGTTTTGGTCGTTCTACCTATTAATATAGGTGATTATTTTAAAGATAAACTCATTTTTTCTCATGGAGCGTTTAGGTTTAGTTAAATATTGTTTTATTTTATTACTATAGAAACCACATTTTTTGAAAAAACATTCATCTTACTATATCCTTCGTTATTGCTTTTACCCTTTTAAAAAATATCAAACATTTTTAATTTCATATAATTAAGCAGAATATTTTTCTGAGTATTAAAGTATAGGTATAAAAATCGAATTATGAACTATTATTAGTTGATTATTTACATATACTTATAAGCGTTTTAAGTTAAAATGAACGGTGTAAAGAAGCACACATTTATCATTCTGTTCATCAATAAACTATAAATGCTAATAAGTAACTAATAATTATATAGGTACTCGTTCCAATTTCGAATTGCAATTTTTTTTTTCAAAACGCGTCTACAAAAAAAAACAGTAGTTATCCATGTACGTCATTATATCAGTATGATTAGTTATAACTTATAAGTTATTACTTATTACGTTCTTATTACCTATAATATTACACGGTATACCGTTGCACTACCAGGTAACCGCCGCCGCCACAGTCGTGTATGTACATAGCGCGCTCGAGCTGTAGCATATTATACAGAGGGCCATTAACGGAATTACTGGCCAGAAACCCCTAATTTAAATCAATTACCGACAAAATGCGTCTTATCGGATCTACCCCCGAAACGCTCACGACATGGCGTGCGCCTCATCAATTATTTACGAACCTGCACCACTCCGTTGCATACATTACCCGGTAATTAATAAACTCGAAACATATTAGAGAAGACACCGGCGGTGGCTCATATTATTATTATTATTATTATCGTCATCTTCATCGTAATTATTGTTATTATTATTATTTTTTTTTTTGTTTGTTTTTATCAGCACGCGTCGTATAATTTGTCTGTTGTGGGATAGGTACCTCTATCCATCTACTTACGCCAGTATCGGGTGCCGCATTTCCGTGGCGACGGAATAGTTTTAACTGATTTTCAAATCCTACTGTGTACCAACCGAAAACAGATTTTTATTCGCGTAATAAATACCAAACAAAATGATCATCGGACGTTTGCGATTCTTTGTGATGTTATATTATAGTTGTTGGAGTATTTAAGCGACGTTTCAATATTATTCCATTGCAGACAGTAATATACGAATAATTCCCACGAGATTTCAAAATATAATATATTTTTTTCATCTTTTATAGACAACATTAATATTGGTAAATCGTAGTTTTATTTTTTTAAATAGCCAAAAGAGGTATATATCAAGTTCGTTCGATATGTTGCAGTAAACATAATATTATAAGAACATCTGTTTTAAGCTCTCAAGGTAGTCGGCTTTTAAATTAAGATATTATGAGTGTATATACCTACTAGTATACTATACATTTTTAACCTTAAAGTAATCATCGTTTACATTTCTAAGATAATATTTTATTAGTTATATCTTAAATATTCATAAGCATTATATAAACTAACTTTCCACAAAAAGTTCTGAAACATTATAAATTATACAAAGATACAAAGCTTAAGTTTTATGTGAAAAATACGTAATTTAAATAGCTATTTGATCAATATCATCATCATAATTCACTTATATGGTTATTCTCGTCATTATAGCTATCACTATAATAATAATAATATGTTGTATGCAACAGTCATCAAATACCGTGTAAATAAATCAGATCAGATGTCTACAGATTAGGCGTTATACAGTATAGATTTTTATTTTGTCGTCCGTCGCTATCTTTTTTTTTCTTATTTCACGCTACACTGAAATTTCCTTGAAACTACTATTATATTCAATATGATTTTATTCTCAATAACTCGGTATACAATTAATCGTTTTTCGTTATCTGGAGTATCTAAAAAAATATTGTTTTTATATGCGATTCAACAACCTAAATAATAAATAAGCTTTTTTTAAAAAAAAAGAATAATATTTTGATGAGACTGCTACAAGTATGGACGATGGTGGTTTTTCTGCATTAGGTATTCAATTTGAAAGACAGGTTTAAAAAGATATATATATATATATTTATTAAATGTTTTATTATTTGTATATAAAATTTAATAAAGCTCGATGTCTTGATTTTTTTTTCCATTTTACCCTTGAGATTCTACATAGTAAAAATCTACTTTAATAATATTTATATAATACTCTTACACGCAGTCACTATTCAACGTTTAAACAATAACGTTTCAATGCGAATATTTAAAACACTAAAGACAGTGGCGTAGCTAGACAATTTTTCTTGGGTAGGGCCGATATTTTGATGGAATAAGGATTATCAATTAATATTTTTATTAAATAAAAAACATGTTAAAAAACATTCATTCTTGGAGAAAAGTGGGTAGGCCCGGGCCTACCAGGCCTACCTGCTGGCTACGCCACTGACTAAAGAGCAACTCTTTACGCTTAAGTACGCCTTTCTCCGACGCGGTTTTTACTCTTTTAATTTCAAGCTCATATTGCTACTTGTTTGCGGTGGATTACGGTGCAACGTCCTCCTACGATAGCCCTCGTCCGTTGCATTGATAAATCCTAAGCGAAGAGTGCCTCACTCAAAAATACAAATCATACATCACGTCTGGTTTTTAATAATAACAGACAGTGCATACGTGCAGGTTAATAGCACAGTTTTTATTGTTTGTAATACGTTTATAATAATATGAACCATTACTGATCGCTATATAATAATCGCGTATACGTTATACGTCATAGACCGCACGACACCAACGCGCACCGATAAACTATACGCGTGGCAAGAGTCTTGCACACCAAGCCAAAAACTGCACTAGGTGGTAGCAGTTTATTGGACCGTCGTATAATAATATGATGACATATAACGAAGTGTACAGTGTACACATAATAATAATATTATCTTAATCGTATATAATGTGTTCATAAACGAGACGAGGGGGAGCGCATTTGGTCAATTAGGAAATGTTTAATGATAAAATCGGTCGGCAAACAGCGGAGGTGGTCTGAACAACACTGTATATAGGTATACACACACACAACTCGCGCAGCATAAACTGCTGCAGCATTTACATTTTATATAGGACGTACCGCGAGGGGATGATGATGATGTAGATGTTGATGGTATATATACATCGAGTAAAATGAAGAAGAGAACAAATGCGTATGTATCGTCGGGAGGGAACGAATACAAAAAGAGACTTGGTTCGAAACCACCCCTGCTCCCTCTGGCCACCACTGTACGCATTGTACATACTTGGCACGCCAAGCCCTCGGGATACACGGCAAAATTAAAAAAAAAAATACACACTCACACACGCGCGGCAATCGACCCTTCCGGCCGTTTGTTCATTATCGTGGGTCCTTCGTCGTCGTGTATATAGTATTTGTATGTGTTGTATGTGTGTGTATGTATGTGTACTGTGTAGTATTTGTAACGTCACTGGTCGCGTTAAAAATTAGTCGAAATTTGAAGCCTTTTTTTTTTATTGACAAAACGGTCTGTTATTATTGTACACGTTGTATATATATTATAATATCCTCGTATAGTAACGATAATGCACGCGGACAAATCACGCCACGTGTACAACACACTTCTATCTGCCGCGAAAACATGAATATACATATATATATATAGATTATAGAGAGAGAGAGAGATAGTGAAACCTCGTAATAACAGACACTCTTGGTAACCGACATTTTATACGCATTCGGAAGTGTCTCAAAGTGTTATTCAAAGGATGTTCATTTTAGTATGGCAAATTTAAGGATATATAAGTAAAAGGTTTAAATAATTTATGTTTAATGTATATATTATATAGGGTATTAAGATATATCATGGAATATAATTTATATAGTTAGGCATTAGTAATTTTTATCGTTTATTTAAAAAACTGTTTGGTAAGAACCAACATTTAAGTACTAAAATTAATGTTGGGACTTGATAAGTATAAATAATTTAAATAGGTACAAGTTTTTTCTATGCATGGAGTGTAAATCATCGAAATTTTAAAATTTAACATGCTTTAACAATATTATCGAAGCAATATAGGTAGGTATTGTCTATATTTTAAATAAATTGTCTATTAGTTTATGTAGACTTTCTGTGGTCATAAAATAAATATATGTTTTTACGAGCAGTCGATAAAGCTCAACCGCTGTAATAATACTAATGAAAGTAATTATCAAAAATCGCAGTACTCTACAGTACGCTGCAATGAAAGTTAGTGACAAAATCGGCCTAAAAGTGTCCGTTAATTATAACTGTATCCGTATAGTATTCAGCATTTTTTCTTTATAAAAAAGTAGATAGAGAATATATAAAGTCTCCGTTCCCTCGAAAATCTTTGCTATTTAGAGGTTAGGTGTTAAAGTTATGAGAGGTTTCACTTTTGTTAATTTTTACAGGCGATCACCATTGTTAGCGTATTTAGGAAGGGCGATCAAGTAGATGGGTAGATATCCCCCCACATCACTGCTTTGGAGTCAAATCATCGTTTAATAAAATAAAAAATAAATAGGTGCCTATTAATGTTGAAAAAAATATTCAATGAAGATACGGGAGATTCTTTTGTAGGTCTAATGTTGCGTTAAAAATATAGAGATTTATTCCTTAGATTCCATCATCGCTTGTTTGTTTTACTCGCATGGTCACTATTGATATTATTTTTCTTTGCTCGAGACACGTGTTACTAAGTGATTTTAATATCATACAACATATTTGTATTATTATATTTTATTAAACACTCATAAACTGAACATAAATATAAATGAAACATACATATTATTGAAATAAATAATTTACAATAAATAATAAATGCTGTCAACCGTTGCACTTGTGCATCAAGTTGTTTTATTTTTCACATTAATTGTAAAAATTCAAGACTTGTATAAAATAACGTGTATAATGTTGAGTAATTATTTTTATTTTACAGCAGAGGTTCCCAATCTTTTTTGACTCGGTTTTTAACCATAAGTCATTTTCTAAAAATCAGAGGCACACTATAGACTAGGTACTTCGATTTTATTTAGTAGTGCAAAAGTATAAACAAAAGTAATAAGATGTAGTTGTACACATATACATATTACATTTTATTAAACAAATTATTAAATTAAACATGAACTGTGTATATATTTTTATTTTTAATTGATTAACATTTATTTCTTGGAAGCTAAATATAGTTCCCTGCAATCTCGTTGAGAATCTCTGTTTTATGGTGATATTAAACATTTATTGTAGGTGATACTTATCTGTAGTTTATGTTTACAGACACTCTGTGCAACATTAGTTGGATACACAATATTATATAAATAATAATATTATATTAATTTTTTCGAAATTACGATTCGTTTTCTGTATTTTATTTGTTATCCCAACATTCACGACAAACGGATATTGGTTCTAAAAAAACCACGCGATAATCGCCATTAAACGGAATTCTCTGTATACAATAATTATAATTGTACACGCCCCGCGCCGTATACATTTGTATAATATGTAATATTATTTGTATGTTTCATTTTCACAACGCGTTTCTATTTATTTTAAATATACCGAGCACACAAAATACCCGGCGATTTTCTTGTCCGCCCACTATATTGTTACTATTGTACATACTTGCAGCGTATATAGCCGGTGTTCGCAGCGGTTCACCCCGCGCCGTTGACGTCGTCGCGCAAAACGCTGCAGAGAAAAACATTATTTATTTTTTTTTTTTAAGGGAGTATAATAATATTATTATATTATACTACTATTATTATTGTGAATACTCTGTATGCGTGCGTGTGCAAAAAAAAAAGAGTTTGTTTGATCGGCTCGTTGTTTATTTCTACACCGCACACTGCAATCGCACCGGCTCCTCAAAAAACAGGAAATAATTAAATATTATTCACTCTACTAGTGGGTTGTTATTATCTCGGTTGGCGCGGCGTGGTATGGACTATTAACACTAAAAAAAAAAAGTTATAACGATACGCGAAACAACAAACGGTGAATAAAAAAATAGTGAAAAACTACCGCGCCCCCATTGTGCGCGTTTGCCTCGGCTATATCCGACGCCTATTTTGTTCACCTCTTAATACAGTACCACGGCGGCACAGCGTCGGCTATTACTCGTTTCACGCTAGACGCGATTTAATAATAATGATGACGACGACCTGTACAAAATATAATATGCTCTCGGCTCTCTCTCTCTCTATATATATATATATATGTATGTATATTGGCATACGACAACAATAACGTCGTGACAATAATAATATAACAATAATAACGATTTCCATTGTCACGCGACACCCAACGCACTTCCGCCAACGACGACGCTGACCAACAACGGTATAGGGAATAGGGATGCAGTGTTATAATATTACATTACTTTTATTATTACGGAGTGCGAATGCGAGACTCGGAGATTTGCGTCCACGTTCACGCCGTTAGTTAGATGGACCATAATAAAAACGACAACAATAATGTTATAATAATGCTCATTTATTCTACTAAAAAGTAAAAAATATCTCAAATACATACATTTCGATACAATATAATATTTTGCTGCACAAAAATAAGTATCACTACACACACACATACACTTTTTCCCACGCAAAATCCAAACTATTACTAGCTTCAAATCTGTACAACCCCCTTTTCGATCTAGGCATAATTTTAATTTTGACTTCGCTGAAAAAATCCAATACAAATGATAAATCAAATATGCTTCTTTGACGATTTTTGCGTCCTCAATGGCCGATTATGAAACTCATCCAAAGAATCAATAATTATACTTTTTCAAAGTGCATACTATGCTGACTGTATGTTATGGACTCGATTTCCAATCGACAGAACCGTCCAAACTATTTATAAAACAATTATTTTGTCCTGAAAAGTGTTTATCGGAAAAAATATTTTACAGATATGCTAATAATTATCGAAAAAGTATATACATATTCTTCGGAGCGACAAAAATGAATACAAATGCAAAGTTTCAAAACTAAAAAGAATATATAGTAATATATTATTATAGTAACTCTCCGTCGTAAACCAACACCACCATGGTTAAGTTGAGAATTGGAGGTAAATTATTATTATAAAAAACAATAATAATGTTCACGTAAAACTCTTTGGTTGCAGCAAAGCCTTTCAACGCACTATAATATACGCAGAAGCTAAAACATTTAAAGAATTAATCCATAGGTTTTTTTTGTGCAGCACGCCTTATATTAGGCTAGTGATTCCTAAACTGTGCAAAACTCTTAACAGGGGTTCTTAGGTACAACAAACATACTCGTGTATACTTGTTTTTGATAATTTGTGCAGTAGACTTAACTGAAACATTAATATATCGTGGCCAATTACTATGAACGGATTCTCCCCTACCCTCTCCGTTAAATCGATTACACTATCATGTGACTACCAATCAAACTTAGGTCTGACTGGTTAGAGGTATATAAAATATTCAGCATATATGTTTTGTTAATTTTTATTTTACACGAAACATAAACTGTTTGGAACAAACCACTTTACATTTTAAAACGAATTTTAATCCATCATGTCTGCGTATTATATTGTACGAGAGACGATGCTTGGCTAATTTTTTTTCATAGAATTTATAATTTATTGATATTTGTTCATTTTCTTTATTAGAAACACTACATAGCATTGTAATTAAAATTATATTTGGTATAGAAACAATAAACGATATATCCATGACTGCATAATACACATTAGGAGTCCGATTTTAGACACGTTATTTCGTAAATATTTTGAAATTTCGGATTTTCTCCTACAATATGAATTCGATTAAAACTATGTGCGCTCACGATTATAATATATAAATTAACATTATGTAGTTAAAAATAACGACGAACTTTCTTTGTGTACAAAATAATTTACGCCTTGCGTTTTTTTGCACCAACTCCGTATATACCTTAGTATTTATCGTATTACACGAAACGTTTTGGGGCCGCACAGAATTAAATTTTAGCCCTTAATGTTTTGTCCGGTGTACCGTGAACGAAACGGCGTGTATAAAGCCTCGTATACCATACTTACACGTTATTATGTGGAAGCCACGCGGGGAAACGTGACACCCGACCGCCGCCGAATTTGCGCAGTTCTAGCGCGCGGACAATCCTTCCACAGTTTCCCGCGCACGAATTACCGTTTACAATGCGATTAGCGGGGAAAACAAAATATAATAATAAGAACGATCGTGCGTAACAATGTATATAATAATATTATAGTACACGTATTATTATATAATATCGTCTAATAATACGCGTACACGCTCCGATTGATGTATAAACATAGTTTGTCTGACGTGGTGTATGTCTCTCCCTTTCTCTCTTACTGTCCGCCAAAGAATCCCAAAAGAACCGCTCTCGCGTTCGTGTGCTTAACGTCCCGTGATAATATTATTATTATTGTTTCTGGTTGTTTGCACGCTTTTCGATGCCCGCACTCCGTACAACAACCCTCTCAAACTCGCGACGAGTACTCGCTAAAACGTCGTCGATAGTAGGTAGGTAGGTACCCTATAATATCTTGAAATCATGGGTGTGACAATCGGCCGAAAAAAAACTCCGACGATTAAAAGATTACGCATGTTTAATTTAAAATAGATAAATTTCGATAAAATATAATATTATAAATATTCTTCGAATTCGTCAACAGAGAATAAACACGATTTGATTACGAACAAAACTATTAGCATATTTAGTAGCAGTAAATTTAATGTAATAGTTAAGTTGTATTATTTAAAACACAATTATCTTTCACTGTGGTCCGTGATTGATTACCATCAAATGGAAAATATATAATATAGATTAACGTATTTTAATACTGTTTTGACTATTGAATATCACGGACAACATTTTTCATCAAATTAGATGAATTTAATATATTTAATTTACATTATTAATTATGCATTTGCCATTTTAAATTATTAATAGGTATGAATCCCTTTAACGTATTTTGTTTTACTTTTAACTTCCTACACAAGATGTACCTACATAGGTTCTTACACTAAATTAAAATAAAATAAATACAAATTTCCTTTCACTTTGCTCACACTTGAGACTGGCAGCCTAATAATGGTGTGGATAAAATATTAAAATGTAATTGTTTTTAAAACATCAAACACTCTTATCTGATTTTTAATCGAATCCTGCCCATATAATTATGTATTATAAATAGGTATGTTAAGTTCACACAATATATACTTATAGGTTAGGTTATACATATAAAATAATAATAATTGAACATATCGATGTGTTCTTGTTTGCGTAGAAACTTAAATAACATTATATAACTACTCACTCGTCATGTTTCACTTGGAAAACCTCGAAGCGCTCAATAACAAATTGATAACTGAATAAAGCTAAAATCCTTATATTATTGGCGTTTTACAATACATTATTATCATTTTTTTTTCCTACAATAACTGGACTGTGTTTTAATAATCCATTGATTAATTACATCGATAACGTGATAACGTATATTGTAATCATTTCATACTTCATCAGTTGCTGTTAAAAGTACCTCTATATTATACAGCATATTATGGTTTACTAACATCATATAGGAGTAATATTTTTCATTTTTTATAAGTTCGTAATAGGATTCAACCTTCGGGTACTCGCACAGAAAAACGACAATTTTTATTTTATCTAGCGTACGAGTAAAATATTTTATTCATTGAACATCGCACTATATAATATTATATATAGAGCAAGATGGCATACATTTTCAATCGGAATTTGGCCATATTTTAATTCAAAATAATATAGTTGAAAAAAAAAATTAACAGTAAAAATCCGATAAAATAAAACGGTAACAGACGAACTATGCAATAATAATTATATTTGGTAACTGGAAAAATAAAAAGCTAATTATTATGGTACAATAATTTCAAAATATACATTAAACATATTATATACATAATATATAGCAAAACACGAGGCCCAAATTCCGGATCGCGTATATATAGTGTTGCATATAAATATACAATACTGTATATTCTTCTTATACTTAATAATAATAATAGTAATAATAATAATTATAATAATAGCTACACGCTGTACTTAATAGTCTATATAAAATAAATAAGATGAGTGTCACTAATCTAAAAAAAAAAACGTTATAATTTATTTATGTACACGACGACGATTACGTCCGCACGGATAACTGTTGCGGGTTTTTCGTTCCGGGGTTCGGCGGCCATACAAAAAAAAAAAATATATTACATAAATTATTTATACAATAATAATGATAAGATCGTAAACGATAATCGTACACACCCGTTATTTACAATAATTGAAATAGAAAAAAAAAATGTTTTTTAAACAACTAATTAATATCATGACGATCATAATAATATAATATATAAAATTAACGATTAACAATATTGCATCGCGACAATACATAATAAAATTTCATATCGAGGCGGTCCTACGAGTACAGTCGACTTTTTTGTACACAACATAATATAATAATAGTATGAAATATGAACGAAAACGTTGATATAATATAATAATTGATTGGAGTGTACGTATAAAAACGAAGAGAAATGTACACAAAAAAAAACTCGGAAACGAAGAATGATATAATATTATTATGGATACACGACGGTGAATTTCGGACTTTTTTTTCGTAAACGACTTATTTTCTCCGTTAGGTTTAGGAGTTAGTTTATCTTGTTATAGTTTTCGTATATTTTAATCGCGACTAGTCAATTGGCGATCTAGGGGGGGTGCAGTTACCCTTCAACTCCACACAAACACTGGATGACGATCGAGTCGTGTTCCGGGCAAAAGTCGAAATCACAAAAATCCGACGAGAAAAACGCTACGACTCTAATTTTAGTTGGCATTTCGGTCACGATTGCACAGTTCCAACGACGACTGCAACGCGCGCGTGGAGAGTCTCATCGCATAATATAATTTTATTTAAACGAGTCCGGTGAGCGGCGCCCTGGACACCGCGTTGGGGCTCGTTGACATGGTGTGCGTGATGGTGGACGTGCTGACGGCGTGATGATGTTGCGGCGGCTGATGGTGATAGAACAGCGACGGCGGCGGTGGTGGAGGCGGCGGCGGTGGCGGCTGCTGTGGCTGGTACCCGGACGCCTGCGTGGACGCGGACGAGTGAGGAGGCGTCGGAGCACCGCCGCCGCTGCCGCCGACCACTACGCTGCCGGCGCCGCCGCCGACCGATGCCACCGAAGTGGCTATGCCGCCGTGATGGTGGTGATGGTGGTGGTGGCCGGCCGACTGCTGGCTGGACTCGTGGTACAGTATGGGCACGCGGACCAAGCGCTGGGCGGCGTGTGCCATGTTGGCCGCCTCGATCTCGGCAGCCACCTGACGCTTCCACTTGTTCCGCCTGTTCTGGAACCAGATCTTCACCTGGGTCTCGGTCAGGTGCAGGGACGCGGCCAGACCGGCCCTCTCCGAACTGGACAGGTACCGCTTGATGTCGAACGTGGACTCGAGCTGGAACACTTGGCTCCGGGAGAACACCGTCCGGGTCTTCTTCTTTCGCTTTCCGCCCGCCCCGCCGCTTCCACCGCCTCCGCCGCCGCCGCCGCAACCGCCGTGGTCCTTTTTGCCGGCGTCCTCGTCGTCTGCACCGTCGTCCACCATGTCGTCGTCGTCGTCCAAGGAAACGGCCGCGTTCACGGACTGGTCCATGTAACGGCCTCCGCCGGTTCCGCCGCAGTTGCCAACGAACCGTCGCTGGTTGTTCGGCGACCCGGGGCCGCGGCCACCGCCGTCCTCGCCGGTCGACCATCCGTCCGGACTGTGGCCGGCCAGCGACGACGTGCCGCCCGTGTTGACGCCCACGCTGTGCGGCGTGCTGGGACGGCTGTTTTCTTCGTTCGCCGAGCTCGAACCGCCTGAGAACATAAGAAAAAAACCGTTAAGGCGGGTAATACATATTATTTTAATGCACTTATATTTAAATGGGTGCTAGAGATATACTCTTATAGGTGGGTGGTGGCCCCGTTGTGGGGTGTAAACCTCACAATGTGTAATAGGTAAGTCGACAGTATGATTTTATTGATTCATCTCTTCCTCAAACTGACATTCGGGTTTTTTTCCTTTTACTAATAAAGCAAAAATCTATGCCTTGCAGTGCGCTCGAAATGCATGCGCGGATTCACTAGTAGAATGCGAAAGAAATTGTCAATTGGCAATAGATTTAAATAATTGATAGACATGTAGTAGGTATATTAAATATTAATAGGTTGATAATTTATAAACAAGAAAATGTAATGTATTCGAATTTTAACATTGAACGTGCATTAGTTCATATGATCAAGATTTAAGAATTATTATACAGTATAAAATGATAAAAGCATTAAATTCGTATCTTAAGAGTTAGGCTTTTGAATATGTGAATATTTTATAACTCGTATGCGGTACTGTGGCATAAAAAGACTAAAGGTTAGTCTGTAAACTATCTCAAAAGATCTGTTGACATATATTATTGTATTTAATACTATCATACTATTATCTCTCGAGTCGTGCGAGTAAATCGTTTTATTTCTTCTCTTTCGTGAGACCATTTGTACTTGAGACCAGCTTTATGATCCCCCGCAGGCTACTCTAGATTTTCAGTATATAGCTGCAGTTATGTCCGTATATTTTATATGTAAGTACGATCAGTGTTAACACATAAAGAACGGATGCTTTGTCGGAATAATATAAAATAAGCTCTCCGAAAGCTAAGTCTTCGCCATCGTAGCTAAATGTATGTAGGCGCAGAAATCCTAACAAATACTAGGGGTGGTTTAATATTTGATAGCTAGCTGCTTTTGAAACAAATATCGTGTTTTATTATCACGTGGACTCGGCGACGTTGTTATTAAAATAAAATATTTGTGTTTTGAGTAATAACCGTTATCATTTGACCATTGTTTTCACTTTTCAATGTATATATACACAACTAGCAGTTGCTCAAAAAACTGTTATTAATATTATTTGCTCGAGTGAACTCGAATTCTGTAAAACTTCTACCCACAATGTACGCGTCGATGTGCAATATATTTGCGATACAGATATTATTACCGTGATACAAAATGATTTCACGCTATTAAACAAAAACAATTTGACACATAATCTATGTTTATGCTATGCAACTATATTGATGGCGAATGACTTTTGATGAAATTCAATCAAAATCACATATAATGTATGAATGTAGGCATGTTTTATTTTTGAATGTACTTATTTATGCGGCTATTATGTCTATGTTTAATGTGTATGCATATTATCATGTTTGCATAGAGTTTAAACCAAGTGATTTCCAAATCACTTGGACGGTTTCTCCATTTAATGGTTTTTAAAGAAAGGTTTCGTAGACAAATATATTATCCGTAGGTACATAAGGACGTTGTTAATGCACGATTCGAGAACTTCGGGTTAAGGCAACTTAAAATGACTTAAGTATAATGTACATACATTGTACATACACGACGTATTATTACTAAGCAGGTCAAATATCGCGTTTAAACTTAAGTATGATGTATGTAATCCTCAACGGTAGGTAGTTGTATAATATATACGAACAACGGCAATATAAAACAAATTTAAAAAGTATAAGGTGGGCAAGAAGTGGGTACCGCTCTGCTGTATATTAGGTGTCGTGTAAAACTCGTTATTGAGTATATCATTTAATAGGATTTTGTTAAATTTAAATTCAATGATAACTCATCGTTGGTATACGAAGAAAAACGATTCCGAACAAAATTATAAGTTGTGTTGAGTAGTAAGAAACGTAAAATAAATTATTATTTTATAAAAATAAGACAAAAGGGAGTCAAATTAATATATTATGCTAGTATGTTGCAACGATGAAGAAGTGGTTAATTTTTAATTATGAATAGTTAAAGACTTTGAGATATGCAAAGTAACTTAATGCACTTTCTATGTTAATACAATTTATCACAATAAAAAAAAATTGGATGTTATGTGAGTGTCTTATAATTAATAAATAGTTGAGTAAAATATTAAAGTGTATATTAGTGTCATGCAATTTCAAACGATTTTATAATCTCTGACCTTCTTTTTAAAAAGATAAGCTAAAAAGCTTTAGAAAAAGTTTTAGATAATAAAATTAATAAGTCACAAATGGCTGAGTACTCAACTATATCGAAAAAAAACTAAATCTAAAAAGAGAGTTGTTATACAATTTTCAATCTTTTAAAGGATTACATTTTTGTTTTTTATTTAAAAAAATAATAATTATTAAATGATAATATATTTTAAATAATTAAATCTCTTAACTTAAAGTTTAAACAAACTTTTAATAAATGGACATTATTTTTCTCTTTACAACTATTAAAAATTGTTTATTATGATTATAAAATTAAATTAACAGTTAAAAAAAAATATTTTTACCTAATACATCTAAAGTTGAATAGTGCTCGTAGAAAATGCACCATAGATATCTGTTTTGAAAATCGTTGGAAATAGGATGATTAAAAATATTTATTGTTTTTTACAATTACTATTTTACGTACCTATACCTATTATATTGGTAAGGTAATTACCTAGGTGCATAGCTACAATCACAATTATTATACCAAACTGTTACCTCACTCAACCTTGGTAAATATTATTTGTAAATGCATTATGTGACAAAATAAATGCAAAAATGAAATATTATTAGGTGTACAATGTTCTTATTCGCAAACATATACCTATAATAAATGTTTGATATAAACAGTGGCCATAACGATAGGATATTACGGGTGCATGACTCTAGAAGCCCCATCAAAGAAAGTATGGAATTCAAAAAACAAATCATTACAAAATTTAAAAATACTTATGGTGTTTGGAAAAAAGTATGTCCTTGTAAAATTAAATCGCTTTGATAAATTGAATTGAATACTTAGAAAATTACCGATGACATACGCTTATAGATTATTTTATGTGCAGTGTTTGCTCTTTGACGTCTATAATAATAATAATAATAATAATAATAATACAATTGTGGAACGGATTAAACGTATTCTATATTTAAAGCGGTAGAACATGTTTTTAATTATTTATAATCTATTAGCCGCCCCGGATATAGAAATAAAATATGTTGTGGGTGTATAGTGTATACATGTCCATCATTCCCACTTACTCCAAATTCGTATGACTAAAGAGCCAGCTAAATTATTTTGCCACGGACAATCGGAATTATTCTAGTTACACCGCTGAATATGATATTGTGTATACCTAATACCTACTACCTACATATCCATATCCGTTTTTTATGATGTATTTTCTCGGACCGGATGCGCGCTTCCGCGTCAACAGCGTTAACGATACGCGATTATTACAATATACATAATATACGTTATTTGAATGCAAATGCGACATAATATTATTCCGTATAAATGTATTGTAATAATAATGCAACGAGTGTAATTGCGTAATGTGAAAGGGACGTGCGCATACGGCCGATTACGGACGTTTAAATATCGAGTGTCACAGATACAAGTCGATTAGACTAATGAAACGGTTATATTAATACTGTACCTGTGTGTGTGTGTTCGACGAGGGGGTAAAATACTACAGCCTAGTATTGTGTCACGTCATGTCGAAACAATAGAATATAATATTCACAACAATATACAATATGTGTAGTAGTACTATTATATAGTATTATATTAAAAAATTATATACAGGATGTGCTCGATAATAATGGTTTAATCGGATCTTTCGCGTCGTTACAAGAATGACGGTCATCCTGCCGTGGTTTTTACTCCGCGGTATATGAATATAATATTATGATCGTATCCACTATAAACACGCATAATATATTATTATATAATGTAGTTTTTTTCGAAGCGACCTGCGTCGTCGGATTCGATTTTTTCGAAACTGTTTTTCGTAGTACGCTCACGCTTTAGGTTCCCCCGACCGACAAGACGCGTTTAAGTCTTCTGCTCTATATTCACCACTGCCGTCACATGACGGCGCCTATATACCCTTACCGCAACCGTATCGGTTCGTCACTTCGGTACAGGACACCCTGTAGCGTGACGATATTATGACATTATAATGCTATATAGCTTTGTCACTTGCGTGTGTTCCCGCGCGAGTCGCCGTCGGGGAGCTCCGGGACGATCTAAAACGTGAAGCCGTACACCCGTCGAGGCGGCGGCGGCAGTTTAAAACGAAGCCTTTGAAGGTATTCACGTGCAAACCGAAGCCTTTCTTCGCAGTGCGATTTATGCCATCATCATATGCATATATATATATATATTATAATATATTATACACACTATATAATAATATGCGTATATCACGGCGGGGCGGAAGGCAGGCGCATGATTGCATGCGGCGGCTGTGCGTGCCGATTAAACCGTGTGGTCGTTCGGATAGTCGAATGTGTGTGTGTGTGTGTGTGTGTGTACGAACACGGAATTAACCGGGTAATCGGTGGTATGAAATCACCGCGGTATATGCGGTAATAGACATAAAATTCCGGTAGACAGACGACTAGCCACTCGCTCGCCCTTCGCGGGAGACGATAAAAAAAAAAAACAATACATCCATCGGCCCTCGAAATTCAAAAATTCACATGCGCGAGTTATCAATCATATAGTATAATACAATGTATCGTGTGCGTGTGTGTCGTCCGTGTGCGGTATACGAGCGAGCACTTAAACGTGTCGCCGCCGCGCCTCCGCGTTTGCACAGGACGACGTGCGTTCGACTGCAACGTCGCGTGCCGCCCGAATCGCGTCCCTATTACTGTGAACGCGCTCGTAGATCGCGTATCCGTATAAATGACGGTTACCGCAAAAATTATACGTCGCTACCTATATAATATCGTTGCATTTAACGTGCGGGCCACGGGCGGCGGTGGTGCGGTATCGCCACCGATATAGCTGCAGCAGGTATTATACCTTTCTGTATATGCCACCACCATTGCCTATCGGATTTCAACCCCACACGTGTTACATGCTTATACGCAAGTACAACACGACATCATAACAATATTAATTAACGACAATATTATAATATCGCTGTCATTTTTATTATTATATACGCTGAACGGTGTTGTTGTTGGGCGGTACGAAAAGATCTACGATCGACCGCGGATGGGATATTATTAATTAGTAACTATGCAGTGCAAAAAGTCTTTGGTGGAACGATCTTACCTTACGATAAAAAATGCAATCCTCAATCGATCATTACAATATTTAGTTAATCTTTGTTCTTATATCAAAAATAAAACATGTTGCATGTACGATACTTATATATATATATTATAAGCTCATAGTCGCATATACCTATTATACACTTATAGTGAGTTCTGATTTTTTATCGAATCCTCTAAATGATACGAGCACCGTAAACTAGACAATGACAACGTGAATTACGTGACTTACCGGTAGGACTGATGGCGGCCGACAAAGGCTGCGACCATGCTGAGTACCAGTGTTTGTCTAGTGCGCTGGCCGTAGTGCTCGCGATCCCCACGCCCGGGTACAGCATGAACGGACTCCGGCCCGAAGCTGCTGCAGCCAGTGCTCCGAAGTGGCTCATCAAGCCCAGTCTGTAATAGAAATACGATCGTTTATTATAGACAATAGTGCAAAGACATCGAGGAAAACAATTCAATATATTTTATTACGGTTTTCGATCAAGTGACGGTATAACAACGTTTTACTAAAAAACCTTAAAATACAAATTTATATATATATAATATTATTATAGCTACAGTTAATTAATTAACTTGTTTTATCGTATAAAATAAAAACGGTTAGTTAGAATTCTAGTGAAATCAATAGTAATGAAAACAGAATAAAACAAATATATATAATATATATATAGATTTTTTTATTCAAACTTAATAACTTTAAACATATACCTATTTATCGTTTTAATTAAGTACTTGATATATTGTGCTTAATTATTTAAATTTTTTTTTTAAAACATTTTAATTTGTCTTATTAATCATTTAAAATATTAAAAAATATATAAATGTAATAAAATCCGAAAACGAACAAAACTATACGAGTGTACGACACTTTTTTTCATAAGAAATTTTAAATTTTAAATGCTGATAAAATGAAACAAATTTCGATCGAACAATATTTCTTGTGTTTTCTTATTCCAAAAACTAAAATATTTTCAATTAACACATAATATAGTGATAATAAAAACCTAAACATACTTTATTTTTGATTTTTTTAAATACAATTATCAGATTTAAACATTATATTATATATTACTATATTAGTATATTTTGTAAGTTGGTAATGCCGTATTTAATGGTTCTATGAATAAGTGAATAGTATTAATAATGGCCATCGTTTTCATTCCATTTATAAAAAAAGATAATGCTACGGAATTGGCTTAAAAACCTATACAGTATTTATACAAATTTACGCAACATTGATTAGGTATGTGTAATTTAATAATTATTATTTCCCCTAAAAAATACGTAACTCTATAGAATAGAAAGAACAGTTCGTACTTTTAAGCATGTTTAAAAATATATGCGGTTTGTTTTTTAAGGCTTTTTACTATGCTTCCATTTTAAGCTACTATTCTCGGTAAAAAATACAATGAGTTTCGAATGATTCTTCGCTTTCAGGCTTTGAGACGCATTTAATATTTATATTAAACACTTAACTCGTCGTTACACTTGTTTAGTACTAATACGGCTTTCGACGAGCAGGCCTGCCATATTTCTCGTCGGGCGTTTTGCAGTAAATAATAATAGAATAGGGGAGAGGTTCATCTTGTTATTCACCCGTGTGTGGATTAACTATTTATACGTGATTTTAACGAAATGTGCTCAGCCAATAGTGCATTTAATGTAAGTACACTTACACATACATATTTAAGTGACGATGAGACGTACCTATATATTATAGGATGTATTACTATAAAGTAAACAAAGAGAAACGAATATACCTACGAAATATTATATTGTTTATAAACAATTATTTATTACCTTAAGTAGGTAGTTACGTGGTTTGACGTTATATTATTTATATATTAATAAGAACGTTGTTTCTAATAAACGTATTATTATTTTTCGACATAACTTGTACACACTCGGTTGACTACATTATATTATTCAATTATTTTGGCATACCTACATATACTATATGTATATAGTGTATGCAATATATATACTTATACGTTCTACATAATACATATACTGCATGAATAATAATATATAGTATGTTATTATAATACGACTATATTATAGTCGTGTACCTACCATGTATGTGTAATGTGTATATTATTATGATAGATAAGTGTACAAACGACGTTCTCTCCCGTTCGGTCCTTAATCCTGCAGGATCAACTTTTACAACGCTGTTCATCATTCGCGCAGCGTACAGGAATAGGAATAATATAATGTTATTATTATTATCATCATACCCGGAAGAACATTACACGAACCACCACTGCCATAATATTGTATAGCACCGTGTGTGCGCGTGTTTGTTGAAACTTTAAGCTAAACAGTTTTGACTTGGGTAAAGTTTAGTTTAAAATTAATATTTAATCGTCCGATAATGGCGCTGGCGCGGGCGTAACAAAGTTTCCTCGTCGCGACCGTGGGGGCGGCGGCGGCGGTGTATGCCGTAAACAGTGCGCCGTTAAAAGCATTTAAACCGTCTCTTCGCTCTTGTAAATATATATATATATGTGTGTATAATCATTTTATGTGTGTGTTTGTGCGAACGCGTATAACGCGCTTTGGCCCCGCCAAACCCTTCTCCGGGACACACCCTCCTCCGACAGTTTTCGCCTCGCCATTTTCACCGCCGGAGATGACGACGATATCCCAACGGCGGCCCGGCGGTGGCGTCGCTCGTTATATTTTTATTACCCGCTACTTTATTATGACTCTGCGCGGATTCGTCGAGGGGAAATCGAAATTCCGGGAAATTCGCTAGTTACTTATACGAAAACGGAAAGAAAAAAAATAGATATATTTATAATATGCGGTCGCCGCTGCTTATTTTTCCCGAGAAATTCGTCGAGCGGTCCTCGAGGTTTCCCGGGTCACGACGGGGTATCGACAAATGACAATCATTGCTGTCGTCGGTACTGCACTATAATATATACTGTCAAAATTTTCGAGATCAAAACACCAGCAAGTTTTCTGGAATGAGTGTTATAAGACGATTTTTGGAGATCCGCGAGTTTTTCAAGCGAAAACGAAATTTATTTTCACGAAGGCACAACATCCGAAAAATAAAGTAAATCGTCATACACGGCTTATAGTTTATATCTATTCGACTATATTTAGGTATATATACTTCCAGACACGAAGGTTACGTACATATTGATCAGTCGTTTTATAAACACATGTATAGGTACGTTTCACTTGATTAAATTAACGAGCGCATTGTTATTTTCGCACGTAATATTATAGCTATATATAGGTACATATAACGTATAATATGCAATTAACTCGTTCACCGCGAGTTTTATTCTTCTTCGTTTTAAATCTGTTGGACGTTATAATTTTACATACAAAACCATTAATCGTAACAATAATAGTTAAAGCTTAATTATTCAATTGTTAGGTAAATCGAGATTACTTATCCAGCATTTGAAGTGATTATAATTAGGTACTAAGACTATATTATATAAAATCATAATTTTAATCAAAATAAAATATTATAATATAGTTTTAAAATTTATTTACGATGATGATACTATAGTATATCTGTTGTAGCAGTAGGTAATCGTTTTTTAAAAGATTTGAAAAATTAATATTTCGTTGGAAATTTAAAACATTTTTAAAACAGTAATAAAAATTATATTTACTCTTTGTGAATTATAAAACGCATAATCATTCAGGTTGGATTACCATCGTGTACGACGGGTTTTATTATTAATGGATGAGTATCTATAACGAACGAAATGTATAATGTATTTATAACCACTAATATATACACTATAAAACGTTACGTACTTGCGTGCGTGTAATATATTGTATATAGGTACATTTAAACGTTAAAGTGCATATTTACGTGTGTGCGTTAAAATTTAAAGTTGTATTAAGGGTTACACGAGTTTTAATATAATATATTTATACAGTACATAAATACATTTTTTTTCAAGCGTGCACATAAAATTATTTTAATCCATTTTACTGCTGTTTTATTCTATATTCTAGCGGTGTATCGATTTGTTAAAAATAAATTCGTTGGAATACTAAAATTGAAAAAAAAAATATAATAAAAAAATAACATACTACAATCCTTCCGGCCCTTGTTCTTAAACATAATATTAGATAAAGACGGTATAATTATTATTTAGGTACGTAAAATATGATGCAATATAATACAAGTAAAAACTAAAAAGTAATCACTATAGGTTATGTATAATATTGTAAACTTAGTAGGTACATAATATAGTCACATGGATATTTGATTAAACCCGAGTCGTCTAATGCTTCTTCGATACGTAATTATTTAATTGTTAGCGATAATAATATTTTAAACATAGTACTTACGCAATACTGTAATATTATTATAACATTAATAATAATGATTAATGACATAACCGTAAATCATTGTCGACATTGATATTTGTACCGAATTAACATTACCTATGATGCTTATTTTTCTTTATTCAACTGACATGTGTGTATAAACAGTTTCATTTGGTTGATAATTCTTTTTTAGAAGTAAATATGTGATGTTTGCACATATTTCCTGATTTTTATATAATATGAAAGTTGAGTTTACACCGTTTCATAATATATTTACAAACCCGCACCCTAAATAATATATAGATTATAGGTACTATTAAAGATATATGATAGACAAGAGTCATTGGCTGAAGCCTGAAATTTTATTATTAGTGATTAGAAAAACATGTGATTTTATCGATGTATCAAATGTTATAATTATTGTCTGAAGGTAAAAAATATTTAATGTAACAAATATTTTTGTTGAGTACCTATATCTACAATGCAGGCTTCACTAATAGTACAGAACGTCTCTGGGTTTATAGAAATGCTGGTTCAAATCCGATGCTAGCACAAATAAATTGACAAACATTATTTGGACTGGAATATTTTCTGAGAAATCGGTGTAAATAGCCATAGCCTAAACAGGGAGGAGTAATATGGATGTATGGTGACACATTAGCTATGTACCTACACTTTTTGTGATTGGATCCTAAGATCGTCAAGGTTATTGTCAAGGTAATAACCATCGTCATGTTATAATATATTACCAGGGTTGGGATTTTATGGTATATTTGTTAATTATTATAGGATACAGACAAAAATATCAGTGAACTATAAATTTGTTTTATGCGCCAATTTTGCTATTATTTATACATAATATTTGAAATACATAACCTTAGAATTTTAATACTATTTTTGAAATTCTTATGCTATTTTTTGCTAAAATTCATAATATAATGCTTTATTTTATATTTTGCATAAATAATAAATCTCGTTTATATTGAAAGAAAAATAGTATTTAACAATAGGTACCTTCATAAAATTCCCAACATTTTCGATACATACCTAGGTATCTGCGTGAAATGATTGGCGGTATCGAATAGGTACATTTTTATAAATGTATTAATTCATAACGCATAAAATTAGATTAAAGTATATAGATAACCTATCGCCGTAAAACAAAAAAATATGATAAGATTTTGATATATATATATATTTTCGTCTAATTTCTAGATTGATTTAATTCGCGTCAATCGGCCGCCTCCATTTCCAATCACTGCTGAGAGCTTTGCTACAGAGTTATACTTACGCTCGCCGTGTCCCTTAAATAAATTATACATATAATATCATGTATTATTCGCTGTCTGTACAATGTACATTTATGCAAGTTATCGTGTATGTGTATATAAATACATACACACACTAAATCGATAGTTTCCCGTAGAACGGACAACGGACGTGAAAAGCGAAACGGCGTCGTCAAAGTACGCCGCGAGTATTACGCCCCCGTCGCCGACGACGACCTGCCGCTGCAGTCTCCATGCAGTCAGTCATAAACCACACGAATAATAATACATATTAATAATATTATGCAATAAGATTTGACGGGTTGATGCAATCATATTAATATAGTGTGCGATAATATTATTAATATCGCAACGTGATGCACTGCTATACTAATTTCGATGTACCTATTATATACCTAAATGCGACCTATACCGTACTTTATATACCGTCATGCTATACTAACTAATATTATTATTATAACCTACAATACACGGTCAATTCAATCGCAATAATACGATTGGCCGTCAAAGGTATATAATATAATATAGTATTATCGTGTATACTGCATCGCGAGCGGTATATATATATACATATACGTATTATAATATATAGATAATACCTATACATATATATAATGTGTGCGTACTTATATATATATACACGTATATAGGTAGAGCGGGGAAGTGTGTGTGT
>VUJU01001121.1:56681-67517 GCA_009835225.1 Aphis craccivora
GTGTGTGTGTGTTATTTGTTCGTATATACTATATTTATATATAACAAGGGGAAGACGTGCATCCGAGGGGGGGGATGATGATGTGGGCATGTGGGTGGAACGGGAACGAATCGAATGGGTTTGTCCGTCGGTCGGTTTAATACACATATATTTATATATGTATACGGTGCTACTGAAGGGGTGTCCCGGAGGGTTATCGACAAATTCCTGGCGAACACGCCTGCAGCACGCATCCCCCGAGCGGGGCTGTTTACCGCCCCCCTACCGCAACCCGTCTCGTTATACCCGCTGTTCCCGTGCCGCCGCCGCCGCCGCCGCCGCCCAAAGCACGGTGGAATTTATCGCCGTCACAAATGGCTGCCACCACTGCCGTTTGCCAATTATATCGGGCGCGTCCGGCTTTACTGACAAATGCATTAGCGGTAATTGATAGTTATGATTGCGCGCCGCACCTCGCCCGCCACCGAACCGCGTTCGTATCGCCCATCATAATATATAGTATTTTATATAATATTATTATTATATTATCGTATTATTCGTCTCTCTCTCTCTCTCTCTCTCTCTATCTATTTACCACCCTCTCTTATTTCGTCTCCAATCTCTCGGTAAAATTTTCCAGCCGGAAATATGATAAAAAAAAATAATACTGAACCGCGAACGGTATTTCGGAGTGTATTTTATTCGCCATCGCGTGATTATTATAATGTATAGCTTAATTTAACACCCTAATAGCAATTGCAGTAGACGTGTGCTCCTCGTAACCGTCTCATCTCTTATTTCTCTCATCAATTTTTAAGTACCAATCAGGAACGCTGTATCCAAACTAACCCATTTCTTATATATTATAGTATACCTCTCCGCATTCCGCTAATTATTATTTAAGGAACGAGCCATTTAACCGTTTCGTGCGAAATTGCCAATGAGAATAACTCTTATACCTATACTTAATTTTGTTTTAATCCTTTAATATATTTCATGTACTATACGTTTTATGTTCTATTTGTGTATGATTACTTAAATACAAACCACTGCAGTACTTTATTTAACCATTGAGGGGTCATGATGCTCGTGTCTTATGAATAAATAAATAAAAGTAATGATTAATATTTATTCCTCTCCTCACTTGTACTGTATTAATTAATCTAATACGCGGTTATTAAACTGATTTTGACAAACAATCCGTCCAGCGGTGGCGAAAAACTAATTGACAGCGCACTCATAATGTTATTATGCCGTAGTTATATTACGTGGTAATGATAAAAAAAAAATACCACGCTCAGCCTCATCATTATAACGAATTCGACGATTATATCACCATTATTTTCGTTATTATGTTTTCCGGGTAAAGCGCCTGCAGCGTGTCAGGAATAAAAAAACTTGCGCATTATCGCGTGCGGTATTTAATTGAATGTCAAAATAGTGTATGATGTATACATATATATAAAGGCTTTTTACGTCTAATTAATTATAAAAATATTTTAAAAGAACATAGGAATAATGAAGATACCGTCGCGGTGTTATATTTTTTCTTAGTATTTCAAATGATAAGACTATTAAGACATAAACTTTAAACCACAATCACAATATAATGTTTCCAAAGTTAATTTTTTTTTTTTTTTTTTTGACAAAGAAAAGAATATAAATAATATAGCTACATTTGACGATGATGTTTTATACATTTTTCATTTCCAAACGACAAAAGATAAATTAACTAAATTATAAAAAGTTCATAAATGTCATAATACTTTTTTTCGTTTATATTATTTATGATACAACAATAATAATAGTAGCATGTATTATTCTCTTTATTTTCTATTAGTTCACTTTACAAATTACATTATCCATTGGATAATATTGTACTTATTATATATAAGTGTTTATATATTTACGGTTTAAATTCTTATTATCATTTTCAGAAATTAATTGTGATGACAAAATACTTTCGTTTTATTAACTAAGTACCAATATGTATATATTTTTAAGTTTTTCATGAATCAAAAATATTATCATATTATTGTTTTTAATTTACTAATAATTTATAAAACGTGTAAAATAAAAATATTATATTATGAGTACTAAGTTATTCATTCTATTTATATATTACATTTATTATTTCTTTTATAACTTACAAGTTACAACCAACTAACAAAGTTTTATGTGTATAAAAATATACAATTCACACATAAGTATGTAGGTAAATAATTATATTATTATGGGAATAACTATTGCCAAATTATAATTTTTGATTTTAATAATTTAATTTGAATTAATTAAAGTATTTTAGAAGCACTCTTTAATTGTTGAATTCAAACCTTTATTTATTGGCAAGATTTTGAATTTAGGATAGGTATATATATAATGTAAAATATTATTTTTATAGGTGTTCATTTTTGTAAGCATTGGGTACCATACTCCGAAATACTCGAACAAATTTTAGTTTATAAAATATGCTTTAATAGTATTAATATATAATTTCGAGAGTCGTGATAATTCATAATAAAAATAAGCGAATTAGTTCAATACATGGATCTAAATAACACTAATTTATTAAATTTTAAATAATTTAAATTAATACTCACAAGATATGAATGGGCAATTACAAATGTAACACTACCGTTAAATGTAATACCTAATAATTATATAATAAAATGTAGGTATATTGTCACACGACGATGCATTTTAAACAATCGGCAAAACAATAATTGGCAATTAATGCAACATGATACTAGGTTTAGTATTATAAACATGGTACGTTAGCATAGTAAACGATACGATGGATTTAATAATCAAATTTTGACCAGTTAAAATAACGATGCCTTCAATTTTTTTTTTATTATTTATAATTGAGAATATTTCTGAAAGATCTTCTCATCACCCACCACCGTCTTTTTTCAATGCACTGAAAAATGGCTCGTTGGGTGTTCCACAATCACTATAATACGATAATTTAAAATACAGTCCCGCGCCTTATACCCAGTTTTAAACAAACAAAAACATCTAAATCGGTGGCCGGTGCAGTGCCGGTCGATTGTAATTAACAAAATCGGCGTGACGGGGCAATGTTTTAAATAAGTATAATAAAATGTGATGTGTGTGTGTGTGTGTGTGTGTGTGTTTGTTTGTATACAGTAGGAAACTGGATATCAATCGGGCAGACAGGCAGCGGAATAGCTCGTTCGTATTATTATTATATTTTTTTTGTGCAGAAAAGAGAAAAGGGGTCCGTTTTCAATCGTCTTTTGTGATGGACCGGGCGTTCTATTGAGTGCTCAAGCAGCGTTTTTCGTGTAATTAAGAGGGTCGTTTTAAAATAATAATAATAAAAAGTGAATAATAAAAAAAGAGTTAAGAGAGCAATTTATATACTAGTACGGATATATATATATATATAGGTAACAATCTATAAATATATATATATATTATAAATGTTAAAAAAACAACAACAATTCTTGACTAAAACAATTGGGACGTTTGGCACAAAAGAAATAGGAAAACGTTTTAGTAGATTTTTAATCTTTTTGTTGTGCCAGTACAATTATTTATTATTATTCGCATATAATATTATACATATGGAGTGGCGTGTCGCCGCAGTGTGTGTGGCGAGGAGAATCCTACTCGCGCCGATTATTTTACAAAAACATACACACATATTATACCGAATGACATACATATTAATATACGTATTATATACGTAGGTACCTACGTTTATTATAATAGGTCTTAAACGGGACGTTTCGTCATAATAGACTATTTATTTGTTTATTAATTATTATTTTTTTTCTTTTCACTAAACTCAATTGAACATTTCCATTTTAGATCGTAAACAGATTTTATCGTAACTATGAGTAGGTATAATATTACGATGCCATGATATATTATAATTTATTATACTCGGTGGAATGAACTTATAGCATAACAATATTAATTTGTTTTTCACATGAAAAATGTACCTATAATTGTTCAAGTTTCCTCGGTGTATTATTAATTATTATTAATGTCATTAATATTTACGAGCGTTTGTATGTAATCCGAAGTTGTACAAATTTGTGACTCTTTAGTCTTTACTAAAAAAAAATGTAACACAATATTATTGTCAATGATGATTATAAGCTCTATAGTTGTAGAAATATATATTTGTCGATGATAGTAATATAATAAGACGCATAACTGTATACATATACGATAACACATTTGTAGCATAAGGAGCTTATAGTTATTATGATGTACGCATATATATGTAACTAATAATTGAGTAAACTGTAAGGTAAGGTTGTTTTGTTAATCAAATACATTTTATGATTAAATAAGATAAAATAAAAAATAGTAACTTTAATCCTTCCCTCTATTACCATTTTTATTAGCTTATCATTTATACAAAGTTGATATTAAAAAACATAAAAAGTAAAGAAGGAAATTAAATTTATAAATATCAAAAACCACACTCCATTCTTAGTTACTTGATATTTTATGAATTTATCAGGTATGAAGATAAAATTACATAGAAAACTACTTTATACCAGCTACCTTAATATTGTTTTATCTTATTTTTAGTATTTTACATTATTATTGCATCATCAATACCTATACAGTTATAAAAAAGGCTTATAGCCTATACATTATATACATACAATAATGTATATATATAATGTATACTGATCATATTTTTTTAAACTCACAATAAAACGTAATAAGTTGTGAATGATTTATAAACTATAAAAAAAGTTTGAACATAAAGTAAGGTAAGTACCTATATTAAATCAAAACTATTATTTAGTTTGATTCAAATCACTGAAATAAATTCTTATATGCTATTAAAAATATATGAAAAATATTTTATAAAATTTGAATTTGAAATACAATTATTTCATTATTAATAGTATTTATTTATTATATATATATATATATATTACTTTGTTAATTTATTATTATTTATATTATGCTTAGTAAAATTAAGAAGTTTAATTTATGTACAACTACATACTCATCAATATGATATACCTAAATGTACACAGTTTTAAAGAGAAATCAATTCAAAACATTTTGCATACGAAGACGCCATAAATACCATTAACATAAACATTTTCAATAGTTTTTTGAGTATTGAGTGTAGAAAATACGAAAATCAACCTAGCAAGCTAAAATGGAAAACGTTAGAAAAAAAAGTTATAGCTCAAATAGAAAATAATAAATAAATAAATATTAATTAAATAAATATTAATAATAAATATTTGTGTAAAAATATGGATAAATGCACGGCTGTACAGTACCTATACATTATTTTTAAAGAAGACCTAATCCATTATACAGTCTATGAAGTATATTATAATTAACCCTCCGTCAATTACATCTTTCTCGTTAAATTCTGATAAATAGTATAACTGCCAGAAATCAAAACAATATCTTTAAATTCTTTCGTCAATCACTAGGTGATCAATGTGAAAATATCAACAACCAAGTTATAATTATACCTACTACTCTTAGAAATTAGTAATTGCGTTAATGGGTTAAATATACTGCGATTGTATAAAATAAAAACCAACATCATCGTATTTTTAGTATTACTATATTATTTTTATTTTATCATACCTATAAATAATAATAAAACAAAAGTTAACAATTTTAAGCCAATGGCCTGAGGCTTATCTTCATAAAAAACTTAATTTCAAAAGCCTATAGTGTATAGTAGACCAAATTGTTTACGTTGATGAGGCCACGAGGGTCATTTTTATTTATGAACGTTTTCTGGAAAAATTCTATTATAGAACAAATCATAACGCTTAAAATTTGACTTCATACTATAATTACTAACAATATTATAGAAAATCAATCAAACATTATATAAACTATATACAAAAAAATGTTATCAGTTAGTATAATATCTGATTTTGATACAAAAATAAAAATCTTTTCCAAGCAATTATTATAATTAAAAGTTGGAAATTGAAAAAAATCCAGAATTATAATCAAACCCATTCCCGTCCACCTCTTCTATCAATATGGTACAGTCACAGGTTATAATATTAGTATGTTTAAACTGGGATTAAGAGCGCCATTTGAGACACTTCTCAGAGTACATTTATTTAAAAGCACAATAGTCAGCTTAACATTTTATTAAATGATCTGTGATCATTTCAACTATCACAAAGATAAATTATAAAATAATTTGGTATAATACTTTATGATATTCGTACGAAAATAATATGTAAAATCTACTATATTTTTATTAGACACCCGTATTCTCGGAATATTTTAATATTTATTCATCCTTTTCATTTTGGTCATCTTGGTCATCTTGGTCAACGACAATCATAACAACGTTTGCTACTGTTGTATTAAATATTTTTATCATTAATATATAGTCAACATTAATTAATTTTGATATTAAAAGAAATCCATAATTGTAACAATATTTAAATATAAATAATAAATATATTATGTATAAGTATAGAATACATATATTATGTATAATGTGACGACGTACCAAACATCAATGGACAAACAAGAAAAAATAAGAAAAGTACGAACATATTTTTTTTTAAATATTTCTTTTATACCTAGTATTTAACATTTTATACTAAATGAGGAAAAACATAACTTTTATTTATTATAAATAGGTACCTATTTATATTTTTAGTAAATTTACAATTTAAAAATATTTTTCATTAAATAATTTATCAGTTATTTAATTAATAAAAATAAATACCTATATACCTATTTAAGGAAGTTTACGACCTGCAAATATCAACTCTTGGCCTCTACACATAGGTTTTAATCAGCTTGTTTTAAAATATATTGCAGTATATAATATATTAAACGACAAATATGAATGATTTGATAATTTGATCACATTCCATCATTATATTGTAATATTAATATATCGTAATAACTTAAGGAGTCAGTGGGTATAAGTTTTAACTCACTTACATTTTTTCGAAAACGCATTGTGCAAATAAAAACGTGTTCTACACAATAAAGATAAACAATAGATACCTAATGTACGTTAACTTCTTATTAAAACAATGTGATAGGTAATTGATTTTACAATATTATATTATTATAGAGTAACATTATAGAACCTTCTATAGAACTCTACTAGTCAATCCACATAATATTTAATTTAATATCGAAAAAGTTCAATGTACAATATTACAATACTTAGTTTTTTAAAAGTAGAATTTGTGAAGAAAATAATTTCAAAAATGTTATCCGCTCACTATATATAGCCCTTCAATATAATTATTGCTTATTTTATTATAATAAGTATATACCGAAAACAACCACCGTTTCGGTGGACTCACCTGGATAACATCGCGTGGTCGGCAGCGGCCGCCAGATGAGCGGTGACGTCAAACGTGGCCGCTGCAGCCGCCGCGGCTGCCGCAGAGGCCGGCGACATGGCGGAGCCCACGGATCTGCAGTGCTGTTTTCCTGTGCCGCCGGGCTTGTCCTTGCTGAGTATGCTCGAAATGGAGAACGACGTGTACGGCGGTGCGGCCGACTTGACGGCCGGCGATTCGCGACCACCGCCACCGCCGCCGCCGCCGCCGCCTCCAACTCCACCACCTCCGTTTCCGGCCGTCATAGCGGCCGCGGCCGCAGCAGTGGCCATCATCATCGTCTTGCAGGCGGCCGTTATCGGCCCGTTACCGGTGCCGCCGGTGGTCGGTCCGCGATCGCTGTTGCAGCACAACTCGTCGTCGTCGTCGTTGCCGGTCACGTCGATTCGCGGAGACTCGGACATGCCGCGGTCGGTATAACAGTCGCGGATATCCTCGCCGGAACCGACGGAATTACGTGACGGGAACCGAAACGTTTTGCGGTGATGTGTGTGTGATCGGGGAAACGAACGAAAAATCCGTTACTCCGACACCCGTAGTCGTGTGTGTGTATTAACGCAGTCGTAGAGGCCTACACTCGCTGCACGTGTTGCCGGAACGACGTTTATTAATTTATATTACAGTAAATAGTGCGCACAACTCCGCGTCGATGTCGATTTTTTTATTATAATGTTATTGTTGTATACGCGCGTCTACAATAACGTAGGTAATTGCCATCAGCTGCAACACACTCGCGTGTATCGTCGTCGCAGACCGACAACGGATATCGGATTCACGGCGATCGGTGCGTAAATCGACCGAGCGATTGAGTGCGTGTGTGTACGACGACGGTACGCGCGCGATTGTCGTCGCTGAGCGGTCGGGTGGTTGTACTAACTGACGAGACGACTACGGTTTGCGGTGTCGGAGCACTTAAGCGGGCCGCCGTATTATTATTATTATTATCTTTTATTATTATTACTATTATTATCGTTATTATTATTCCTTCCCTTTTCGGGTTTTTTCCCCCACTTCCCCGACCCCGCCGGTCCACGCCAGTCACGGTTTTTACGCCGCGCGCGCGGACATTTTAACCCCGCGGCCACCGCCCTGGTGTGGACGACGCTCCGCCCATCCCCGTCGCAGCAGACACACCCACTCCATTGGTCCAAAAACAGATTTCATCCCCCACCGCGTACGCACGAACTGCCCAACCCATCGTGCGCGTTTATATACCTATGTGCGCGGAACGTTGGTGTGTGTATATATATATATATATATATACGCAGAGCTGTCTCCGACCCCACCACCACCGTGGTACGCCGAAGTAGTCGTCGTTCACCCTCGTCTGCCGTCGTCGCATACCCTCGTCCCCGCCGTCGACTGCCACTACTACTGTACATAGGTATACTACTGTATAGGTATAGCCTACTAACTGTATAGCTATTCGGTAGGTACATCGACGACGATCATCGGATTCCACTTGAACGTCAAAGCCGCCGCCTACTTCGAATTGGTTAATCTGCTACAGTGCTTACTATAAGGGTATAATATAACATACACGTACTTATATATATATATATTTATTTATTATTATACACACATTAAACATGTTATACCTGAACTGCCGTAGTAAATGTTTGTGTAATCAGTGATTACTAATATCACTATATACGAATAGGTGTACGATGTATACTATATACCTATTCTTGTTTACTTTCTCCTCCACGTCGGTAGGTAGGTATACCGATGTACAATAGACAACAGCGTGTATAATGGATTAAATATTACATACCTATATGAGATTAACAATTCACATAATTATAATACGTATATATATATATAAGAGAGTATTGTAATAATGGTAGAACCTTTGTTTAACATTTTAATGTACCTATATAGTTAATTTCATTTTTTACAATAAAAAAAAATTTTTTTCAACAATTCATCATTTTAAACGTGAAAAATACTCCAATAATGTAATAATATTATGGTGGTGTGTATAACATACCTACATATATACGAGTAATGTGCGCATTATTTCTTTGAGGAGAAAATATTGTAATTAATTAACTTACAGATTTGTTTAACTGATAATTGTGTAATGGAGTGTAAAAAAACTGGGAAACATTTTCATATGGTTAATTAAGAAAATTATAATATTCGTGTTTATCAATTTCAAACTATATAATATGCATTATAAACTATTATGAGCGTTTTTCAAACAATATAGGTGTAATATAATATAATATAATATGTATAATAAAGACATATGATTTTTAATTAATCATTTATACCTATGTATTATTATGCCTATATAAAATATACTTATTTATATTAGGTACTAAAATCTCAATCTTAAGCATATATTTTATGAATAACGGGTGTAATTTGAAAATTTTTAGTAGTTACTAAAAAATAAAATGTAATATAATGTTAATCATAAATAATATATACTGATATATTATATGTTATTTGTTAAGTGGATTTATATCATACTCTGCATGTTTTATTATTATTATAAAATATAGTAGACTCAAACAAAAATCCTATTTTGGATATTATATAGTTAATCAAATCCAAATTTACATTTTACTCGGTTTACGTTTACTTATAAGAGCATAATATTTAAGTTTTAGTACTTTTTTTTAACTATTTTATGAATAGAAAACATTGTTAACAAAAAAAACATAGAATACGCTCTTTATACGTAAGTAGTAGGTAATGAGTACCAATAATGAGTAGTCAATAATAGGTATGTTTCATTTATATAGGTAAACCTATATAATATTTTGAAAATATACCATTATGTGTAATTAATTGTAATAATAATAAGTTTAAGTAATGGTAAAAAATTTAACTCGTTATAATTACAATCAAAAACTTGTACGAAACCTTATTGAAATTTTAAATAAAATAAAATATTGATTCTAATGAATTAAAAATTATAACTTCAAATACATAAAAAAAAAAATGTGTCTATTGCATATTTGCATATGCTTTCGATATTTTTAAACTTGTATAAGTAAGACATGGAAAATAGTATATTAAATTTTCAATAATTTTGTTTTAAATTTTAATTAACATATATTATAGTTAAAAAATGTTAATATGTCAACAATTTAAAATACTTATAAACAAATTGAAAGTATAAATTATGTAGTTACATATAAAAAAAAATGATTATTTAAATATATATAAATGATATACCTATAGCTATTTGGAAAAAATTTAATTATCCGTGGTAATTGGTCTTTAGATTACAACAATTTATTGAAACTGGATAATTTTTGCTTCAATGGTTGATATTATTTAAATTTAATAATCTCGTTTTTCTGGATAATTAAGAAAATTATAAAGAATTTTTACTTTTGATTTAATATGATCTAATTTGCTATCAGAAACTATCTTCTAAGTTGAAAAAATACACATAATTTTATAATTAATAAATTCATCTCTCTTCTTGGCTGTCACTGCTCTCAGAATCTAGTGTCATTTAAAATTTAAAATATCTATATTC
>VUJU01001122.1:0-28546 GCA_009835225.1 Aphis craccivora
GTTATACATCGAAATACACTTTTAAGCAGCAATAGATAAAGCAGTTTCACGTGTTTTAAACTAAGGTCGAATTGTTGAGATTTCGTTATTTTTGGTTTGAAACAATAAATTTAAACGAGGTAGTTTTGCACTCAAACTGGCTAATAATAGCATAAAAACATTATATTATTTAAAAACAACGAACAGCATAACTTTGATTTGAACGCGAGTGTAGTTTTTAATCATGCTATCATTTATGGACATTCGTAAATCGTTAAGCCATCGATTGATATATTTTAAAAATAAACTAGTGGAGAACAAACTCTTTCACGAATAAACAATATACGTTCGTAATATTATAGGTATAAATTAAAAAAAAAAAAAAATTATTCGAAACCGAATCGAATTACATACAAATATTGTTGAAATGTATAAAATCGCTGCTTCAACGGCGACGTTTTGTTTTTTCGATATCATCGAAATCCCGCGCCGTTTCCCCGTTGTTATTACTCATCATTAATTCTACGAGCGCCGTTCGCTTTTCGGACGTAGACCAATTTCACGGGACGCCGCACCGCAAAACGCACGAAATAATATTATAATATTATATATCTCGCCCGCAGACGACGACGAAACCGTTTTAATTAATTGCGCACGACCATTATTGTATTACGCGCGTTACATCATCACTAGTACTGAGTAGTAATGCGTACTCTCGCAGACAGCGTAGATAATCCAATTTATAAAATTGATATTACTGTACGATATAATATTAATTGTCGGCCACAGTTATCGCGCAGGCTCACCGTCGTCGCCGGCGCGGACTTATCTATCGTCCAAAACTTTGTAGTTCAGACTTCGGCACAAAACGCTGAATTCGTGGCGTACGAGTATACGGGCGCGAGCGGGTCGAGGACGAGATTATAATATATTAATTTTAATAATATTATAATATCGTGTTATTTCATTCGTCCCCGCGTACCCGGAAACGCATACGATTAAAACTTTACGGGGCAAGAACTATCCTAACACAGTTATATAAAACGCTGAACAAATCGATCTCGATAATCCACGTAAAACGTATAAAATATATATTATAATACGTCGTATTATACTGTGTTAGCGCGAATTTTACGATATAACTGTTAATCACGAATCTCGGATAGTGTTTTTCGTCTTTCCGAGTTTCACTCGTTGAGCGTTTGCAGATATCTAAATCATATTATTAATCTATACTATTATCGCAAGTCCCGATTTTTTTGTCACACATTCAAATCCATGCCCGTCAATGAATCGTCACCAAATGTTTTAGTGTCATACCCGACAGTTTGCTGGAGGTTTTAGTACAACTTTTGTTAGGGAACACGTCTAATATTTTGAAATTTTCAGATTTTTACAGAAATATGTTATTTGAATCTAAACAAACTATTTGGTGTGAAAACGAAATGTAAATGAAAATGAAATGAAATGAAAATCTACGTTTTCCTACATAGTAACAGTATTTGTATCTTTATTTCATTTATTTCGAAAATGGAACATAATAAGTTACACAAAATACGTTTTGTGTATCTCCTGTAAAATTTGAATTCCGACGTATATAGCATATGACAACGGTTTAAAGTAAACGTCACTGTTGCGTTCTAACTACGACTGATGTGCTTAATCTTGAAACTCGGGTAGTTAAGATAGGTAGGTTAAAACGTATCCAATAATAATAATAACCAATAGAAAAGTAGTATAGTGAGTCAGTAGCGCGCTGATTGGCTGTATGATACGAAGACCTACATAATGCCATGCCCAATGTTGTTATGTTTAATAATCATTATTGTTGTTATTAATTTAACGACGTTAAATTTTTAAAATTGTATTTATTATCTATAAGTATATATTTATGAGAATTTATAAACACCTTAAATTATTATTATTTTGCGAAGGCATGAGGTAAGTACACTTTATAGGAATTTATAATCGAAATAACTATAAGACAAAGAAACGTCCCCACAATTTGCAAACAACTATCCACTGCCGCGGAGTACTCGGATGACGCTAGTATATAAGTTAAGTCCGTAAATATCGCTTGCGCGACTACGCTTTCATCATTATTGTAATTTTCATTTTCATTTTCATTTTTTTTTTTTTGTTTGTTATTCGCAAATAAGCGTAGTTTAAATAAGTATATTGCTATTTGCTCGTCAAACGAATACATCTCTGTAGTCGTCGTCGTGTTCACACACGTATGTAAAGTAAAGAGAAAAATAGTTATTACAATAATATGCGACATACGACCGGTCCGTTTAGAGCCGCGCGCGTTTTACGACGACAAGACAAGTGACAAAGACTCGTGTCTGTTCTGTGATCGCACAAGAGCATGGTTTTTATTATATATATATATATATACATATATTTATTATTTTTCTCATATAGGTATTTTTTATATTATAGAGGTGTGTTTATAATAACATAATACGCAATGGTGAGTATAAATGGATATGTGTGTAACTGTGCGCGTGTTTAAAGCAGATTCTTTTTTTACAGCAAACACTCGTTATCTCGAAAACTGTTAACTTTTTATAAACTTTTTTTTTTTTATGAGAAATTTTAAATACATGCAAATCTGTCATTTTTTGTGTGCTTATAAATTATTGTTTACTTTTTATATTTACATTTTTAACGTAGACTTTAAAATGTTCTTTATATAATAATACGGCAATGTGGTACAATATATTATAATTGATTCTGATTACTAATCTGATATTTGTTTTTTTTTTCAGAAATTTTCAGAAACATAATAAATTATTCTGCTTCAGAGCGAGTATAGTATATAATTTGTATAAAGTAGATACTAAATCAAAAGTTAAAAATAATATAGTTTTACTGTTAGTCAGCATTTCCTCTAATAATTAAAATAAAATAAAATGTATGGAATGTGTTGTATTACATTTTCAAGCCTTGGATGTCAAAATGAATAATTTATTGAATTTTTGATTGCAAAATAATTTAAATATTTCCTAAGTTTCGTCAAATTTTGTAAAATTGTAACTATTGTTAATGGATATTTTTTAATTGTTGTAGTTCTTGTAAATAACAAGATATGAAGAACAATGAATTAAATGTTAAATCTTTTTACTTTTTTGATTTTTTTTTTTTTTTTTTTACATATTTACTCAAGAACAAAAATAATCGAATGAAACCCATAAAATAGCATTTACTATAGATTAACATAATGATTTTACACCAAGAAAATTCTAATATATATATGTAACTATTACTATTTAGTGATAATTCAAACTATGTGTAATTATTTATTTTTAAATTATATCAATATATATTAATTTATGATATTATAATATATTATCAATATAAAAAAGTAGATTTTAAAGAAAACATGCTTTGCACTAAATCCCTGCTTTTCCTCGAGTCTAAGACGTTTTTTTTTTAATTATTTTGTAAAGTACTGAAAATGTTTACTTACCCTCTCATAATATCACTGACAACTAGATCAAATGTTTTATCTACTAAAAACCCGCAACCTTTGAAGTTTAAAATTACAACATTTTTACTGCTCTAAAAGCGATTAAACCAACAGCATCATTTATGATCGAATTTTTAAAAAGTCAGGTATTTACTATTCTTTTCAAAATAACGAGTAGGTATTATTACTGTTCAAACAATATCAATATATTTACATATTGACTACTGCAACGATTAATAAACGAAAATCGTCCTTTTTAATCTTATGGGCGTAAAATTAAAAAAAAAAAAAAAGTATAACAATAATAATATATAGACACGATAAAAATCACCGAAATGTCCATAAGAACGAAAACTTTCAGCGCGGCTCCGTAAAGCTTTACGTAGATACGATAATTATATCATTCAAAAGTGCCGTTGATACGATTTCGCCGACACAATGTGCGAGTGATTTCGATACAAGTGAACAATTTAAAAATATGTCCCACAAGAGACCCGGTTCCACCAGGCGAAGGATGTTGAACCGAACCTATATAATTCCTAAGAAACAGACGCACGCCGACGACGGATATTCTATTATGGCGGTAATACGATTTCGCTTTTTTTCCTCACAAAACTTGACGGAATAAAAATCGCGTCCGATACTTCTCCCTAGTTGTTCACGCCATTCAAAATGTATTTTATAATACGTATATTAATATTATTGTCAATATACGAGTATAGTATACGCTCGCGATCGACAATACGCATCAATCAGCGCCACCGGTCGACGATACACAATTTCTCCCTGCCGTGGAGTTTTCGCCGGCAATCAGATTTTTATTATTATTGTGATTTTACGATCATTATTCCTTTGAAAGTGAAAATTCAATTTTTACAAACCGACGACGATGAATATGCTGTAATATTATTATCGTTGCACTCGTTGCAGTATTAATAATATATTGTTGTAGTAACACCGAGAAAATCGAATAACGTGGCATTTTTGATATTCTATCACAATATTTGTAGCTTGTTTCCTGGTTTAAACCTATAGACGGGCTTATAAAATACATGATATTTAAATATTTAAATATTCATAATATTTCAGAATGAAATGGTTTAATGTTATCTGTCTGAACTAAAGGTAAATATTTTCATTAGAGATGTAGTAAAACGCATACATAATTTATTAATTATTATATAGGTACCTATTGTATTTATTACGAATTAATATAAAAATGTTTAATATGTTAATTTGTTATCATTTTTTAAGTCTATATAAACCTAGTCACTATCATATTTTTAACCTTTTTCGATATTGTTATTAATTATCCGAAAGTATATATACCCATATATTTTTTTAATTATTTGCTTTTTTACCAACAGGTTACGTTATTTTTAATTGCATATCCTAAAGTCAAATATTTTCCTGGGTGTTTTGATTTATAAAAATCAAATTTCTAACAAATATTTAACTATCTATATTTTTATAAATATTGAAAGTTTAAACCAGTCAATTAGTAAACTAATATTATGAGAAGTGCATACTACTGTTATACCGAATACTGGATACTGTTCCATCCAACTATCCAAGTAATCTAAATTTAAAATACGTATAAGTTGTAACTAATTAATTACACGTTCAAAATAAAACTTGTATATACTAAAATTCTTAGAAAAATATTCTGCTTCAGGATATAAAATATGTGCTGTTCTTCGAAATAATAATAATAGAATATCTTACAACGTATAACGGCCGTTGAAACTCGATTTATTTATTATCTCGTAGTAGTTAATTTGTGTAAACTTAATTATAACTAATTGGAATCGTCTATTTTGTTATTATATGATTTATATAATTCTAAATAAAATAAAAACACTCTTTTTGAAGATATACCGATCAAAACTAAACCATCATCAGTTTTGTGAGATAAGTTAAAACGAGTTAGATATATATATATATATATATACATTATATAGAGTAACGTTATTAAAGCCCGTACAGTATCTCGTGACTTGTATACATGAACCTAAATGTACTTCATTCTACAAGGGATCAAATGACGGTTTTGGGGAGAACTTCACTACTGAACTTAATATGTGGATACAGTGTACAAAGTCTGACTCGAATAAATACAGTGTTTGAACTAAGAAGACGGGCGTATTTAATTAATCACACAGTCTTTATTTCACGATGCGAATCGAGTTTGAAACGATACCCGAACATATCATGTTTGTACATATATATTGCTTGAAAATAATTTATCGCTCGATTGGTACATGAAAACAATAGAAATGTTTTAACAATAGCGTATTATTACGTTTTATCGTTATTACTCGAAATAAAAGATGCAATCACAACGACGGACGATAATTTGCAATAATATTTACATTCAGATACCAAATCAATTTAACGAGTTGAGACGGTAAGTATATATAATATCGGTTTTCGGTGCCTTTGCGAATATTGTTTACACGTGATTTAATAACACTCCTCTCGGAATATTATTTCATTGAATAGTATTTAATCTTTTGTTTAAAAGCCGAAAGAGGTTGAGCCACCGGGGAATCCTTACTGTAGGATGCCACAGTTTACTGTTTAGTATATAAATAACTGATTCGATTTATAAAAACGTTGAAATAAATAAATCCACGTCGACATTTAAATTATATCTTCTAATACGACAGACATTGAAAAATCTATAACATCTTTACGAATTAAAATCTTAAAATAATAAAACAACTATTTACCAACAGTCGTTCAACTGAACCGCTTATTTAAATACGACGAACAAATAGCAATTAATACGTCTTAGAGATGTATTATTATATAAACACTTGAAAAAAGTTATTTATTAAAATAAAAAATCTTTAAGACGCGGGACTGGGATCACGATTCTTGTTTTCGAATTATATTATCTATACCAGGGGTAGCCAAACTTTTTTTGGTACTAAAAATATACTATCATCTTTGAGGATCGACTTCCATAGAATATTTTTTTTATTATTTAATAAATATAATTATTAAGAAACATAAAGGGCGTGTGGCCCTTATAATAAATTCTTATATGATCAACTTTGAAATTGTCCACGATCGATTGTTTGACCACCCCTGATCTATAAACAACAATAAAAAATAACGAACTAATGGCTTATGAACTAGTCATCTTAAATAATTCCTACTTTACTAAAATAATATAATTTATATTGTTAGTAAAAAAAAAAACATAAAACACCACTTTATGAAAGTCAAACAAAAAAACTATATATAAAGTTATAGGAAAAGCAGAAACTCGAGATTTCCTAACATCTTCTCTGAAATCCAAAAACCTCAAATAGCACAACACTAAATTTTTACTACAATATTCAACATTAATAGAATTATAAGTAAAAATCTTAGTAAAATATAAAAGTAGTAAATTATTACCTACTTATTAATTCTCACATAATTTCAGTAGAATAACCTCTACTTGATAGTCTTAAAATTATATATTTTCTCAACACTGTTCTCTAATGAATATGAAGTAAAAATAACTTCATAATTATATTATGATCAACGATCAGATCTACTTCTATGGCTGTTGCTTCTGGTCTTATCTATTTAAAAACAATACAAACAGACATCTAACAATATTGGAAATATTATTTCGATTTTTGAGTATAAATTAAACATAATTAAAATTTAATCAAAAACAGATTATTCATAAATATAAACATTAAATTTCAATTACCAACCTTGTAGTTAAAAAAAATATTATATACAAAATATGTTTTTTAAAAACCGGTGCTGATATTTAAAAAAGGTAAGTTGTATTTCGCAATCGCATACAAAATGGTTAAACATTTATAAATTGTCTAAAAATGTGTATTTTGATACTCCTTTTTATTGCTGAAAACCTAATTTCAATACAAAAAGATCACCCAAGTGAGCATTTTAGTGGTATCTGAAATCGTGATTACATTATACATCACGTTCATCATTATAAATATTACTTAAAATGTACTTATATCAACTAACTTTTTATACATTATATAACAAGTCGTATCAAATCATAACTGTACTTAATATTTTTCTTATAAATTATGTATAAACAATAAATCTGTAGATTGTATATATTTAAATTATTTGTAATTATGAAGTGGATGTATAGAAATCGACATGTGATTAAAATGATTGACAAAAAATAAGGCCCATATAATGTTGATTTATTAAAAAAAAACCAGTAAATAACTTAGTTCTTAATTACTTTCAGCGTTCTCCAATTATTCTTATTGCTGGTAAAAAATGTTGTTTAGTAATTATTATTTTTGATATTCATTTTTAGTATAATCGTGTATATTCGTAATGAATATGGTGAAAAATTAAATTAAAAATATAATTTGAATTGCTATGTAATAATCATAATTATTAACACTGAGGTGTGATTATAAAAACTGTTTTATGTTTTATGGTAGATACACTCGTTCATTATAAACAAAAATTGTTATTTGTAGTACAAACGTATATAATGATGAATATTTATTAATCATTGGTTATTACTTATACATTTGTTTCATATTAAAATACGTAACTATAATAACACTACTATAATTTTCTACGTAATGAATTTTTTTTTTTTTTTTAGACGTATTCACGCATAAACAAATGGTGTCGTTTTATTTTAAAAAAAAAAATAATAATTACTAATACTAAAATGAAGTACTGAAATTAAAAATATCCATTGATTTTTATTTGGTTTTAAAATTATTGCATTTTATAAAAAGTGAACTTATATGTGTAAGTGTCTATACAAATAAAAAGCTTGACAAATTTATAATTTGATTTGGTTTACTCTATATAGGTACCGATTCACTTATATAATACACAAAAACGATAGTACGTTACGCACGTGATGTATGATGAAACTTCATGATATAAATTACCAGCAAAAAAAGATGGCATATTTCGTTTCACAAATCATAAACCGAATAAAAACTTTGAAATGAATGAAAACTTTTCTAACTAAAAAAAAAAAAATTTAACTCAGAAATCATAATAATTTATTCTGAAGACCATGATAAAATATAACTGCAAATGCGTGATTATCTCTTACCATCAAATATACCAGACTTGATTTTTTTTTTATTTACATTGTCACTGTAGTATACAATATTATATATTATTATTATAATGGCCCGTACGACGGCGAATAAGTACATGTCAACTATTGCCAACTAAAAAAAAAAAATTTTTTTAAAAATTACGTATTTATTATGTCGCATCAAAGTTTTTTTTGCAAACAAAGTTTTAATCGGAATTTAACCAAAAACGACGCTCGAGTGCGCGAGTAATGATTTCATTAGCCCGTCGCGATCGCATACATTATTATATAAGTTGTGTGTAAGTAAATAAAATCGTCAGTACTTACTCTGAAAACCTACGGAGCGTGCACACATTACAATTATTATTGCAATAACACAGTCACAGCGACTGTCAGGACGGTAAGAAATTAATATTGTGTTCGCAGCACCGCATAATGCATATTATGATATCGTACTTATATTATTATTATTATTATTATTATGATATAGAGAACGAATAAAAGGCACACTTGATTGATGACGACCTGTTGTGCGTCAGACGGTATATTACACACGATACGTATGATAATGCGTTCCTCGGTGGTAAAACGTCAGCCGTCGAGGAGCAAACACGCTGTAGAACTGTCAGAAAATACGTCTTGTTCAAGTATCAGTTCAAGTTTTGCGTTTGATTTGGGAGCAGCTACATATAATAATTTATGCTCGTATAGGTGTATGATATATTGTTATATTATACGCGTTTCCGTCCGCGAACTCAACTTTTTTAATAATATCCCAACAGATTCAGGTATATATAATAGCCGAACACCGCGGCGGTGCAGGTGTACGGGATTTTTTCGCAGACCGACACAAACGTAGTCGAGAAAAATGTCTGCCTACCGCCGTCGTTTCCCGCGATTGAATGTAAATTTTATAATTAGACTGTTGCAGAATTCGGATTTTAATTAGTGTTAAGCTTTCAGTGTTGATACCCGAACAAAGATAATTATATTATTATGGTTTAAGAACTATATTTACTTTTTTAACCCACAATTTATTGTCTGCAATACACGTCCGACTAATAATAATAATACGAAAAGGTTAATGAAATATCAACAACGTTAATAAGTAGTCAACAGCTATCATGACTGCGGAAAGGAAGTTTCAAATCATTATCACTGCTCATAGGACGGACACGTCGTTATAAAGAATGTGGTGAGATTAATTAAGTATACTACCTATTATTATAATGACTATATTATAGTATTAAGTTCGATATAATATCAAGTTAAAATATTGTAAAAAATTAAAAATATTTCACAGTATAATATGAAATTATTTACGAAAACATAAAATGTAATTTTAGCAAACAGATAATATAATACAATATTACACATATAAAAATAAAATCGAAATGGTACATATTATAACTAATATTATGTTAACAATAATATATTGTAGTATCATAATACATTATTACGATATAGTATACAAGATGAATAAAAATTTGTCTTACAGCTATTTTATCATACATATTTTCAAAATAGACAAAAATGTATAAGACGAAAGTTTTTTTTTATTCAGAATGATAAAATTATTTTTAAGATTTTGAGCAAAATGCAATTCGATTTCTAAAAACTATTGTTCTGAAGAATAAGGTTTTGCATAGACTTATCACTAAAATGTATTAAAAATTTCCTTAACGGTATTTTGGTTGAGAAAAAAATATAGATTCCCGTTTTAATTTTTTAAATTGCTCGCTTACTCCCCTACTCACACCACTTCTTTTAGAATATTATAAAAATATATAATTTACAAATCATTTTAGATGTTTCTAAATAAAAAAAAAAAACAACTTTCGTTTGATCGTTTGATACATTTTTCTCTGTTTTGAATATTTAAATAATAAAATGGTTGTAACGTTCAATCTCCTTTTATGGACTTTGCATACTTTTTACGCGTTATTTCAATATATTTGAAAACTTATGCGCGTGTCGGAAACTGATACCAAATAGCATACGCGAAATTTGTAGCACAAGTTATGTTGATATATCTACACACGCTGTGTCGTTACGTAGGTAATAGTGTCCATATTATTATACAAAATTACTCGAACAAGCGTGCTTATAATAACACATCATAATATTATCATTGTAAATATTCTATTTTACCGTACACACGAAAAACGATTTCGAGGCGCTCGTCTCATTGAAGACCGTTTTCGTTTCGGAATTGAATTTTACCGACAAACAATTTTCGTATAATGTCCAACCAGAGACAAACCTCTTGCCGTGTCTCCATCGGCGGCCTATAAATGTTTGATAAACCGCCGCCGCTCGTTCGTAACAGCCATCACGCTGCCACCGGCGTAACGCGTTTTCAACCACACGCATTAGCGTCGGTTAAGTATGATAATTTAGGAAGTTTTAGACAAACGTCTAGGGTGCACTTAGATAAACATTTATAGTCCAAGTCTACACGCAGTTTCACTATAACGTTTACCAAGACCACCGCAGTGCCATACATACATCGACTACTATTATTATTTATAATTTGCGTTATCTTTTCGGAGATAATTATTAGGAAAATTTCGCAGCAGCAGATTCGCTATTATAATGGTAAAAAAAAGCATGGCTCTAAGGGCGTTATTGCATATGGTTCATGAAAATTTCAAAACACACACATTACACTTTAGTTTTTTCATTTACTTATATAACACTACCCTACTGACACAGCCGTAAGTATACTTTATAAACAATGACTTCAATAAAAATAATCGTAAAAAGTAATCGTCTTTCGTAGAATAATTCTTAAAGTTCTTCTTATACTTAGGTTAACTGATAAATTTATAAATTTATTTCGAATTATAAACACGATTGCCACTAAATAAATCATACTTAATCATGACATCATGTACAATATTTGAGTTAATAGTGCAGGTATATGTGTATTTTTTATAATATAATATAATATGAGCAGCAATTCTCACCATTTTATTCAATACTCGAAAATAAATAAATCATTAAATGGTTGTAAATTACAACATGTAGCTAAATACCTAAGATTTCATAGTATAATAAAATGATAATTTACACATCAATCGAATTTGTTGACAAAATATATTATTGTTTTATTTTATTATTTTTTTTTTTTACACGAGTGTCGAGTCCAACTCATTTTAAAAAAAATAATAATTTTCTTATGCTTAATAGTATTTTTTTTTTCATTAGGTACCTATTTTGTAATTTTTATTTTTAAGATCTTTAAATTTTCATGCTCTTTTTTTAATGTTCTTAGACCGTGATAATTAATTTAACTTATATAATTCAATTGGGCAAATCCCATATTATATATTATAGGTAATAACCTAATAATGTAAGTACAGATATTACAGTTAATACAAGAATCTGGCTGACTTTTGTGGTGTAGAAAATGAATAGCTAGTATTTGCAATATTAAAGTGTTTAGAATTTAAATAGATGGAGAATCGTCTATGTGGAATGGTACCAAAAACGAGTATGACATTCCCCGGTAAGGAATACATTTAAATTTACAAGAAATAGTAATTCAAGACAGTCTATATCTTATAGGAGAGAATAAGTTGATTAGAAATTAAATATTTACTGAGCGTCTACGACTTTTCGTAAAAAGGATAAGTACCAGACTAGTGATTATATTTTTTTTTATTGTAGTTTTTGTACATTATACAGAATGGCAAAGACATTTCCTGTGCAATATTTCGATTTTACTACTACCAGTGATAGAAGTATTATACCTAATAGCATTTTAGATAATATCATTATTTTTTAATCTTTTTTTTAGACTTTCAAAGTGATCAAATTGCTTTTGAGAATTGTATTTATTATTGTAATGTTTGATAGAATAAATAAATATTATGAATATTATTAGTATTAAAAATTAAGATAACTGAAAATGTGTAAAATGTATATACAACCAAAATTAATAATATTTTAGTAGCCTGTAAAAATTGTTACCCAAGAAAATTAAAATAATTAGTTTTAATAAGCTTACATAATATATTTAACCTTACAATATAATAATAAATATGTCTTTTGTGTCTGAGCAGCTTGCACTTCAAGTCTTTTATATTTAATAATAATAATAATAATCTTATATTATAGCAATAAAAATAAAAATGTTTTAGGTTTATTAATAATACGACATAGTCAGTATAATATGCTATATTTTAGCTAAACTGTATGGAATTAGATTTTTTTCTTAAGCAAAAAGACATTTATGGCATGCATTCAAAAATTAAATTACCATGTGAATGTGAGTATATGTTTAAATTTATTTGCATGCAGTTTTATTTAATGAAGGGTATACGAATAAAATGATAATAGATTAAAATAAAACAAAACAAAACAAAAAAAACGTTCATAAATTATAAAAATAAAATTACCAGTATGAGTAGAAACATTCACAAAACATATAATCTAAGTGTCAACATTTAAACGCATACATAATGTAAAAGTATAATATACAGGTATTATCCCATCACAACATTTCCGTTTGTACCCATGTGGTCCGAGTTAATTGTATCATAAACTTCATTTATTTACGCCATATAGTCGTAAATAATATATCAATATGATAATATTATATTTCGTATGGATAAATTGTTATCGATGGACAATATTCTAGTTTAAATAATAATGTATAGGTGATATAATATCGCAGCACCTATCCTATAGCTTATGTAACTATTGTAAGTTGTAGAGATGACATTAAAAAAAATATAAATAAATTTATTCGATTGCTTGAAAAAACAATTTTCGGGTTCTGAAAACATATTTGTAGTAAGCAACTTATTTTAAACGAGTATAATACGACGAGCTGCGTTATGCCAACGATGTATCTCATTGAATCTTGATTTTTTTTTTTTTTAAACCCTTTTTACAACATAATATCAACAATTAGGTCAAGAATATCGAGTATTTAGTTAAAAGTTGGAAACAAAATTTTTTGAAAATTTCAAATCAATATATTGATTTATACTATAGAATAATTTTTAAAAATACCGGATACTGCGATGACGTCTCCTCAGTAACCTCTGTCGAACATAGTAATTCTAAAGTACTTATGTAAGTTACAAAAAAAAATTGTTGTAATTATATTTTATTACAAAATCGTTATAAAATCTTGTGAACATTTCATACACACATTTAGAACTTGCGGATGCTGGTGTGCCGCACCTATATTACTGTGCAATTTTTAACCAGCCAGATAATGATAATAATAATATTATATGCAAGATGATAGTATAGGGATCGAGATTTTTTTATCTATTAAACACTGGGAAAATCGAAATGGATAATTAAAGATTATAATATTATTCTGCCAAAATCCGTTTTTCTTCCAAAATCGTCCTTTTGCCCTTACATTTTGATCTCTATTACATAAACTTCTGATAAAATCAAAAATAAAAATTTTATTCTATATAAAACTATATTTTATTAAATGTACTCCCTTACTAAAAAAAATACTTATATTTTCGTTTAAGTATATAAACACATACAGTCAATACTGCTGTATAGTGCAGACCATCGATTTTCTTGTCGTTTGCAAAGATTGTCGATATATTACAATCGGCTTTGAAAACATCTTCGTACGCATATTATATACACACGATTTACTTACAATGCATATTGTATGAGCTATTTGTACATATATAAGAACTAAATATTATATGCACTTCTTGTATATACTTTATGTATATGTGTTGGTACTAAATATATATAACATAATATACTATTATACACATAATATATGCACACGCTGATAGCCGTACTCGACACGTCCGGAAATACGTCGGAGACCAATTTTTTGTCCGGATGTGAATCCGTGAAATAATTTTAAAACGAATATAAATCCGTTCGGAACGTCTGTGAGTGGATCTGCAATGATAATAATATTATAAGTCACGACTACGTCGCGTCCGCCGAGAGAAAAATGATATAACAAAAAATGAATGACGGAAATTTATGAAAACATTCGATTTGACGTATTATTTTTTTCCTATCCCGTTTCGTGCTCTCGCCGAGCAGTTTCGTAAAATGAAATTCGTCCTTGTCGTTTTTCTCGGGGGATCCCTCACCACGCGACCTAGACGTTAAATCTGTTGTGCAAGAATGGCGGCGGAGTAGTGGTAGGAAAATACGAGAGGATGAATTTTTAAAGATGAAATATAAAACGTCGACCTTTTGCCGAGCTCTTAACTTAATTAACGAAAATTTTATTAAATCATATCTTCAACACGGTGATATATTTATAACATATATAATACATTATATACGTAACGCACGCATACATACTTGTGTGTGTGGGTGTGTGGGTGAATGTAGACGAAATATTTTTGACGTACAAAGCCGCGTAAATATTGTATATACTATACATATAATTCGTTCTACAGACACTTGTAATTATTGTTTAGGGTTCGAGACCATACCACTTGAGCGAAATTAATCAATTTATTATTATGCCAATTGAATGTCAGCCGGTCTACATAATAATAATAATAATAATATTATTATAATGACAGGCTGCAGTGGATGGCGATGGACGACGCGTAATTAATTATGACCGTATAAGCGTAATAATAATATATTATAATATAGTTACGACAGTGCAATAACGAACCGAAAATTACCCGACCAATATCAGTGGACCGTGTCATGATCGTAAAATATTATGTTAACACGAATACTTGTGATTATTATTATAATTATAATGAGCTATGAATTTTGTTTGTGTAGAAAGTTATTAACTATTATTGTATACCCCTTGTTTTAATACTATAAATGCACCTGTTGCACAGTTATATTTTAATAAATAGATACAACACTCGTGTACAATACAATATTTTACTTAAATCACATATCATAAAACGACTTAATACGTATTTCACTGGCCCACGTTATGCATATTATAAAGTACTTATTATTTTGTCTTATTACATTTTCGTTTGTAAATTATTGTAAATCGATCGAGTGGGCGACTTCAAAAAATATTTGATCCCGTTATTGCTCAGCTTTAATACCTTTGAGTATACTAATCCATACTAAACATTCATATAATTAGACGCTCGGTGTATTTGATTTAGTCGCTCGGTTGAATTTGGAAAATAGTATGTAGGTATTACCGCGAGTATCGGGATTATAATATGGTAAATGCTATGCAATATTATGCATAAATATAATAGATCAATAAGATATGACGATCGTCTATACCTAGTACAGGAAAATGCTTATTATTTCAAAAAAAAAAATATATATATATATATAAACTATTTAAATAATAATATAGTTCAAATAAATTATGTAAAAACGCATAGTGACCCAAAAATCTTAAACTTTTGTTTTTTCTGTCATGTTTTCATGGACATGATTATCTTTTAATTATTTCTCGATAACCATCAAAATTGTTGACAAATTACTATGTACATTTAAACAACTCCCATTTAAAACGTCTATATTGTACTATACAATATTATAATATAATAGTATAATTAGTATAATTGATTGAAATGTTATAATATAAGCAAATTACATATTTTCATAACTTCATTATAATTATATTCCACTTGACATTTATTTGAGTAAATAAAGTGTCATTATTATTCAATAAAACACAACCAAAGTTTTCAAGTCATAAAATATATATTGTATACTATGCATTGTTCCGCTACCTTCATAAACCTGAACCTATATAGTGCTTGTTCTGGTATCAATGTTCAATTATTATTCTATTTATACATATTATATTATTATTATTATAATTATTGAATGTCAGTGTGCAATTTGTATGTATTATAATATTGTCCTCCGTGACCATGCCCCTCAGCTCTGTTGAACGGAAATGGACCAGTGCCGATGATCACCAATCATTACACACTATAAACACTCACAATTCTAATTAATTTTAATATTTGCGAATTTCTCCTTCTATATAACGTCGATATTAATTATTTCCATTGTTCTATCATGAATTTCACTCTAATAGTCATTTTATAGTTTAATAACTAACAATAAATCAATAAATTCTATTAATTCTTATTCCCAGTGTAGTACAATTATAATAGCTAATAATAGGTACATATTCGTTATTTGTGTTTTTATTGAATATAATAACTCAAAAGCACATTTATTCCTACGATTCTAACAGCCAAAGTTTAATATTTAATATTAAATTAATTTAGCTTCATCATTACATCAGCTCGAATTGTTGAAGAATTTATTATTAAAGTGTTGTATTCACAAGTGCGTTGTAAATTTTACTTTGTCTTTTTATTTCTGTATTTCATGAAAAACAAGTGCTTAACTAACGATGTTATGCTTAACGCCAACAGTATTGGACCTATTATTACTGGTGTGTTATGTTGTTATTTACAATTTACATAATATATCTATATTATATTATATTGACGAGCTTGGAAAAGGAACATTTTAATATTATTGTTGATCCACAAGGACTAAAGTTATCACTATATATTATATTGGTGAATTATCTTCTATTAAAAATTGTTAATTTATTGTTATAAAACAAAAAAAATATCTAAAATACAGGACACACATATTATAATTTATACATACAATTCACTCACGCAACTCATCAATCATCATCATTAATCCGGCAATCTCCAACACTACTCCGATTAATTTGCTTACACCCACTGAACTAAATACAATATGTATCATGTAATTGCTAATTAATATAAACATTGTATTTAGTTCGGTTCTTACACTACTACGCATCACACGATTGGTGGTGCGCATTATTGGCACGCATAAAATAGTTGCGACCACTTGCCAGTGAGAAGTAAATGAATTTCTGAAATATAAATATTATAGCACAAAATAAATTATATTTTTTAACTTATAATTGATTTATACCGTGATCACTGATCATACGTTGTTTTAAACAGGATATAATATAAATAACAATCCAGTATTTAAATAGAAGTTCAAGAACAAAGAAAAACCATATTATTTTCAATGACACATTATTATAAGTGAATAACAATAGTACTCAAATTATTATAAAAATAAAATCTCAAATTGACTTATTTAGTTTTATACTTATATACGGGTTACAATGAGAATAATAACAATATAAATCAACTTTTATTTGAATAGAAACACCAATTCACGCTCAGAAAAGTTTAATTTGACAATTATAATAATATTATAACAATGAAATCATAAAATAATAATTCAAAATTCAAATTACGAACAAAAATGAAATTTATGAACTACGAACAATATAATATAGCTATAAATATAATATAATACCACGTGATCGAAGTCAATACAATATACTGCCAACAGGTGTAATATTAAGAAATGAGTACAGTCACAAACTGTGTAAAATCCCGAAAAGGAACAGAAAGTTCATCCGATTCGGTAGGCAGTCCTGGAAACAAAGAATAATATTAAATCAATGAAAAATTAAATGTATAGATGAAATGTGTTGTAAATAATAGTGAGTATTAGCAGGCGCATAGATAAAAACACATACCATTAGACTAATACCTATTTATAATGAAGTGTGTGTAGTAACTCAATCATCAGCGAGTAAGAATTTCTGGGAAAATACTAATGAATTGCATGCTGAATATTAAATAATGTTTAATGTCTATGCATATAAATATCCAATTGGTCTTAGAACTTCACCCGGAAAATATTAGGTTACCTGCACTTTTTACAAATAAATACACAAGTTCAATGGTATGAAATGCGGCCATGTGAGGTCGAACACGTTTTGGTCGTGGTACACGCCATGTTTGGAAGAACATAAATAGTACATTTTAAAATCGCGCGCTACCCACTGTATATTATTAGTATTTATTTATTTATTTTTTTTTGCGAATGCGTCTGGAGAGTATAATATTGAATGTATCAACGCATTTAGCCTTATCTTATTTTCTAAAAGCTTAAAGTATTTTATTTCCTTCATATTATAATGTGAAATCTTGACAAATAATATATCGAAAATTCGAAAATCAGGATCAGGTATTTTCATCTGGATATCGTCATAACGTCAATCTCTCAGTATCGCGTACTTTACATAAAATAAATATACATATTTTCTCAATTATTGTTTTATATGATTTTTCGACGAATAATCTATGGGAATATTTAATATAAATCGAAAAGTTTAGTCATATTTTTAAAAGGGATATGCGATGTTACTATATATTATAATTATATAAATATCATATGATCGCGTGCACCGCAATCATTGAGACAGCAAATATAATGCACCGACATTTTCTCGAGACACACTCAATGGTGTTTATCGTGCACAACGATAAACCAAATGGCCGATCATTCACATATGGTGTTGAAAATTAAACATAAGCAATAAGCATAGAACTACGGCGTGTTGGTATATTGCAACATTGACATTTGAATATTGAACGCATTTCGCCGTAACAGGACACCGGCACACAACGGCAATGTATGGTTTGAACATTTAAATCCAATTTATGAAAAACGTTTAATCATATATTATATGTACATAATATTATATTATACTATTAAATATATAATACCTGATAGATATACGTACATCATTTACAGGTCATTCGATTATAGTTCTAAAACAACTCTTCTACTAAATATAGTAATACCTATACCTATAAAATATAAATCGTACATGCACATAGACCATATACAATATAAAATCGATAATTGTAAAACTAAAGATAAAATGGTAAAGGTATCATTTAATTTTAAATTTAAATTTATTTTTATAAAATAAAACGATTCAACAAGAAACGAGTATCATATCTTATAAGCACGGTATATGTGTATAGATTGCTCGCAGTATATATTATTGTAGTTCAAAATAGTTAAGTCTAAATTGCAATGCACAATTATTAGTTTATTCGAGTATGAAATCAAAAACAAATAGCAAACAAAATAATAACTATAGGTTTAAAATTAGAGACGGGATATATGTATTATTATGTATAATATATTATAAGCATACATACGATAGTGTAATTTGTTGTTTTTCGTACACGATATACATCATATTGGTATTATAATACGACTAATAACATAATATAGTACATCGCTTACAATATTATAATAATATACTGTGTTATGCAATGGGTCGTTTTTCGTTAACAACGACGACGATTTTACCGTCGTACCTGTACCGTAACTCGTAAGCATCATAATAATATGAAAATCGTATATTATATGGTCAACAAAGCATATAATACGAGTAGAGTACTATTATATAATAAATTTTTTTATATTCACGGACGGCTAATAATATTTAATATGAAATGCATGTAATGCGTGTAGTGAGCGATTTTATTGCGATTCGAAAAAAAAAAACGATCGCGAGTTCATTATATACGCGTGTGCGGTGTTTTATAATACACTGTATACAATATTAATACGCGGGAGTGTATTATAACCGACACCCCTATGGCACTGTAGTGATTTCAGGTCGGTTGTCACCCCCCCCAAAACATCGCGAATAGGGTGCGACGAAGGAGACGCGGTCGTATTGAAAAAAAAAATGTGTTCATTTAAAGCACAAGCGGGACACTGTTGCCGCCGCCGCCACCACCACTGAGTTTATTATATATCCGTCATTATTCGACAGTGTCGCAAACGCTCACCCCATTTCGTTATTATTATTACGTTTTTTTTCCACACACTACAACTACTCTACACTCGTATATACACACAAGAAGAGACGCGCAAACGCAATTATCGTAATATTATGTGTCTTTTTTCTCTCTCTTAATAATAATAATAATAATGTATACGATGGGGTGGAGTCAGTGGTGAGAGTTCAAATTTTGGTACATAGTAACGCATAATAATTGTATGTATATGCGTATATTATCATACTAAAAAGAAAATTTAAACAACGACGAAACAATCATTTTGATTATCACCCACATCCGTTTTGGGAGGCGGTACCTCCGGAGTCGTTCTTCATCCAGTCGCCCGACAAGCGATGATTACCGTAAAATATTGTAAAATATAATATTATTATATACGCGACGAGTATAAAAGACATAGTTTTCTTTTTTCTTTTTGTTTCCACGAACAAAATCGATTTGATATTTTTCGGGTAAATACTACTTATACTATACTATTATGTACCTACACCTACTACTACCTACACATGTGATATATTGTATGAGTACATTGTATATACAGCTGCTGCTGTTGCTGTGTATATTATAGTGTATTCTTATACGCTAAAAGCTTAATGGTTTCCGAAAAGAAATCCATTAGTGTCCGCGAGCGTACATAATATAACGACCATCTCATTTTTCGATTTTATTTACACGCGCCCTTATCGACCTCATAATAATAATAATAATAATAATGTATTATACACCAATACGGCCATCATTATAAAGTTACACTAATATAATATTATTAATTGTTACTCTATTACAGCTCCGGTGACAACGCACCAGGCCGTAATCGTGTAGGTTAGTAATGGTTTTTCGATTATACCGACAAAGCGATAATGTTGATATTATAGAATACGATTTTCATAATTAACAGACTCTTCATTTAGAAGTCTGTGGTAAAGTATAGAGCCGTATCTCAAATATTGTTAAATCAACACGCGACAATATGAACATTTGATTGAAATTTCAAAAGGTTCACTACGGTTTATATTTTATTGTTATTATTATTTGAAAGATACAAACATTTTCAGCACGGTTAAAATAATAGAACGAAGATGACCGTTAGTTAAAAATAGTTTTTTTTTTAATACTATTATTATTATTTATTAGTATAACACATTTTGTGCTTTAATCGAAGTACCTACTGTAAAAACCATTTTTATGTATTGGATTTTCTACTTGTTCCGATCTCGAAATGAAAAAAAAAACAACCCTAAAGCTATTTTACTCATCGTTTGTACACGTAAAGAGCATATTTTTCGCGTAGCACGAGTTTAGAACGTTCCAGAAAAGATCAAACTTTAAACGAAAGTGTACGAATTCGAAAATTTATACACATCGAGTATACATGAAAAACAATTTTTATACTCCGTGTACTAGCATTCTGAATAATTTATGTCGATGTATTTTACAAGAGGAATTCTTAATATCGTATTTAGTTTTATGCTGTCTATATAAATTTAAAAATATCATACGTTATATTATTATTTAAAAAAAATTTATACACCGATTACCTAAATTATATGATGTACAGTATAATGTAGATACTTACATCCATCAATAATTTACCACGATACTCGCGCTTATAGATAATAATATTTATGTACCATGATATTATCAAAAGGCAAAATAATTAAATTATACATTTTTATTTTTTAGGTATAACCAATAATATGGTCCTATAAAGCGCCTCGTATTAAAATTCTGAAAGGATTTAAAGTTTTTTTTCAAAAGGTATAAACGGTTCACAGACATTTTAAATATGCACGCACGGTATTTTATACAGTTTTCCAAAGTCTCGACATTTTTAATTTGAATAAATTACGAATAAATAATGGAATTTATCAAAAAAATAAATAAATAATCGCATAATCTCAATTCTTCGTGATGCTGAATAAAAACAAAATATGGTATGAAAAATGTACAACATTTATTTTAATTAATATAATATTATAGTTATGTATACCTACCAGGACATTAATTAATTATATTCTTACTTACGATACTTTTTTTCTATTATCGTGCTATATATAGGAGTATTCATGGTTCATAATCATATTGTACATAAATCGATAGAATATAAATATAATATTAAAGTACCTATTATTATAATTGCAAATTTTTTTTCGCGGCCTAGTTTAAAAAAAAAAAAAAAAGAGATAAAATAAAAGCAATAACCGAAATAATTGGAATGGAATAAATGGAATTATTTCGGTTTTAAAAACGCATATAGGTATTATATTATATATATATCGACTAGGGATTACTAAACTTTTATGGATGTGACATTAAAATTTTAAATTTAACTTCAAAAAGCAAAATATTTAAACCAATATTATGTTTTCAATAAGTTCAAAAGTTTTAAACAAAGTATAATATTCATTAGTTATTACCTAACAATACTATATAACTTGTAATTTTTATAACATCGTTGTTGACACCGCGTATCGTGTAACGTATATAGCTAAAAAAGAAGTGTGGGTGCGGAGTTGCAACGACTTAAGTAAGTCTATATAGTATATTGTAGTGGACGTCATCTATAGGTTACTATTTATGACGATTTTCTTTTACGATATTAGCGTTGAATTGTTCTCCGAAAATATTTTTATTGAATAGGTTTTTAATCGTTGATAAAATCATGCCAAACTAATAATTATATACGAAAATCGATTTCACGACTGTCGATTAAAACTTTTGCGGTCCCACACAATGTGATGCATTATTATACAGTAATGTGGATTCGGCGCCGCCATAATATAAACACATCACATCATTTATACGTGTATCGATTCAATCAATATAGACAGCAGCGGTGGCGATGATGACGACGATGATGACGGCGATGACGATAACAACAGCTATACGTACTAGCTATATATTAGTGTAATACAAATATATTATACATCATGTGCAGTACAATATAACACACAATAATATATATTATTATGTGTCGTGCGATGCGCAAAAACGTGGGCAGCGATAAAAAAAAAAAAAAGAAAAAAAAAGGATATTATACATATTAATCGGGGTGGAAGGAAAAATAATAAAATATAAAAGAACCGATGTGCACAATAAAATGTTTTTATGTGTGTGTACAAACGATATTTGCAACGGAATTTATATTGCGGTTTACGCGCCGGGGAGGTATTCATATTTATGTGGTATGGAGACATTCTCGCGAAACGAGCAAATTTTCGCCAATTATCACGTACGTCGGCCGATAAAATCTGACGTTCAACGGTCCTTACAAGTGACATTAAACAGTGCATGTATATGTATGATTATGGCTTCGGTATATATTCGGTACGCGAGAAGAGATAGTGCTCCCGCGCTATATGTATATGTAATAAGGCGCGTATAATAATAATATATTCGCGATGACCCTTCGGGTTGAAAATTACTACTCGGCGGCGGCGGCGGCCGCTGCCGCGGCATCCGCGAGTATGACCCGACGTTCGCGGGCGAGACGGAGTCGTTTTACGTACGCTACGTGTTTTTCCTTCCAAATGTTTACGTTGGTATATTATATATTATTATATTTCGGGTGTATATATAAATATGTACAATATAATATATTCCGCCGGATAACTCTCTCGAGGCGAGTCGTAAACCTACTATATATATATATAATATATATGTTCGTTTCTTGCTCGTTTTTTTTTTTTGTTTTTCGTTTCGTACCTAGTCACGACTGCAATCCGCGAGCGTATAGGTACGACCCGAGAAAATCACTTGAATATTTTGCCGGAGTTGACGTTTTTCTTTTTTTCCCCTTAACGTGCAATATTGTCGTGAACGCACAATTTTGTAGCGTATTCGTCATACCTCCACTAATGGTTTCAAAGGGGTTTTCGCGATTTTTCGGCAAATGAAAATAATAATAACTAAACACCGGAAAGACAGACGCCGATCCCTTTTTATTCTTTATGAGTACTGCAATACGTGTAGGTAGCGGAGGGGTGCGTGAAAAAAAGACGATTCCTCAGCATTATATATAATTATATCGCGAAGAATCGTCGTCGCTTTCGACACGTAGAGAGATAAAACCTCGCGTGCGTGCATTGCACATGTGTCGGGTATATGTGTGAGCGTGTGACAATGACGTTTTCTGTTCGCACTTTTAACGATCTCCACTCGGATGACGCCCTACGCGACCGCCGGCAATGGCGATACTTTAGATACTTATAATGCGCGAGAGCAAAAAAAAAAAAGAAGAAGCGCATTAAATGTGTGTGTATATATATATATTATATATATACGCGTTACTCCATTATAAAGGTGTTGGGACCGCACCCACTGACCGGCGGACACTTCATACTCGTATTATATATAAATGAGTGTGCTGTTGGTGCAGTGAATGTTGTGTAAGTATGTTATGGCTTTACCTTCCGCGGATAAAGGACTTATAGTATCACATTGAGACCTAACGTTTGGAAATTTTTTAAATTTTTATTTTAGCACCAACACGTGATTAAACGTTTTAGTTCATTGGACTTGAAAACACGGTGACATTTCCGAGAATAACTATACGACTTCGAGATAATATAGATTGTTAACATATACCGTTATTTTATTTTATGTTTATAATAATCGTTCGTTTTTTTTTTTTTTATAGATTCTGATGACACTATCGATTTTTGGTTTCACAATGGTGTGTTTTTTACGAGTATTTTTTCATTTAACAGTTTAAGCGATAGTAAAAAAGCTACAAAAGTTTCGTAAAACACCTATCTAGATTAAAAATTGAACGCAAATCGGTATGTTAAGGAAGTAATTTTCCAAATTCTCTCGTATTTTTCAATAAAATCACGAAAAATCAAAATAACCCAGCGAATGTTAGAATTTATTCTACCGTCTCGTTTAGCCAACTAAAACCAATCAGAATAAGTCAGAAAAATAGATTAATCATTTTAAAAAATCATCATATAATTTTGTATGGAACTGATATTGCGTTGTAAAATAATTATGTTAGATACTGATTTTTAAAACTATAAATAATAAATCAAACATAATCCACTGTATTGATCTGCACAGAATCGACAGTATACGGAAAAGATATGGGTTCTAATAATTTTTAGTGAGATATTTTTGAAATTGTTCAATTATAACTACAGTTAAGTGCGCGCAAACACAAATATAAGATGTGCTACAATACACAAAATTAATGAACGCCACAAATGTTGGATAGTAAATGTTCCATTATATTTCGTTTTGTATTTTCTGCCGATTCTTGTACCAGAGTTGTTGGAGCTGAATAATGTATAACATTCGTACAACGACATAATGTTTGATGAAAACAATTTAAAACACAGAACGGTTCGTTCGATGTATACTTACAGTGTATGTGTAGCGAATATATTAATATAACATAATATAGCCACTATTTCCACTCACACAAAATCTATACATCGTCCTTATTTCATTTATTATACAAGGAATATCCAAAAAATATATTTTCTTATCACAAAAAATTATAAATGTACCAAAATTGATAACTCTGTTGCATTGCCACTATTTTTTTTTTTATATAGGTACCTATATATTTTTGGTGACATTGCATAAGTTTCTTCAAATTAAAATTCTTCAATAAAGGCACATCATTTTTGCGGAACCAATTTTAAACTCGAAAGAGATCATCTCTTCGATTAAAACTTGAGTTTTCGAGTTTATATAGATGCATCCTACTTCAAGGTTTTATAAACTATATAAGATTTTTAAAAAACAATCTACAAAATTTTTAAATTAGTAACTCCTCTAAAAACTTGTATGGTGTTATTATTTAAGAACTTCACATACAGAACAATCAAAATTATATTGAAAAAGTGCAATACAAATTTTTAATTTTCATAATTTATTTATGGAATATTAACTAGAAGCCGCATGCATATGATCTAATATTGAATATACCAGGTTTATAACCCCCGACTGAGAGGTGGGTAATTACTTAACAGATGTTCCTACAAAATTGTATCAATGGAACGGTTGATTATCCTACATTTCTTATCCAAGTCTGTTTAAGAACGCCTTGTTAATTCCGGTCTTGATCACCTTATCATTTTTCCATTAAGCACTGCACCACTAATTATTCTCACAACCTATCAATCTTAAAGATAATACTGCGCATTACCAACGAACACCCGTCATTCCTTTTAAATTAATATATATTGTTATACACGTATATTATAAATTGTACATTTTATAATACACAGTTAATTGTATATCTTCCATATTTTGTATGTTATCTATACTTGGGCCACAACCCGGTTTGTAATATAAAACAAAAGTTTTTATGGCAAAAAAAAAAAAAACTTAACAGAAGTTGGTCTTTTGTCGGTATTAAAAACTTTTCTGGCAGAAAAATCGTTTAGAATTGAAGCTAAAGTTACCATCGTGTCTACCAACTGGTTAATACAGAAATAGCGGTAACAATATTACCGAAAGTGTCCAAAGACACTCGTATAACGTTACAAGAAAAATAATAATAGTTTACATCCTGAAATAAGAAAACCAATTTTTTTTTTTTTAATTTTAGTTCAATTCATTTTTTTTTTTAAATTCATGATGAATAGGGAAACTTACTCATTGAATACCCCTCGTATATATAAATATACTATACTTATTATTTTATCCAGTTTTTCCACTCTATTATAGCACGAATGATAGATAGATTTCTTGTGTCCGATATCGGGATACCAGCTAAAGATATTGTTTACACAACTGCAACGATCTTAGAATCGGGAATCATATTATAATGTTAACAATTGAGTATAAGTGTATCGTATGCACATCATACAGAATATTATTATAATATAATTACCATCTTGGGGGTGTGTCATGTATGACTTCGCGGATGTATATACCACTTTTTTATACGTCCTCTCCCGCCGTACGACATGTATATACTTAACGGTCTGACGACGGTTTCGGGAAAATTCGATAATGCAATATCGTTCTACGGCTTTATATATTTTTATAGCGCTGTAGTTGTTGTTTTAATCCAAAGTCAGAATAATAACGATAATACACAGCTCTTCTCGTGTATAGATCGATTTTGTTTTCGTATCATCAATAAATTCTTTCCATTGTCCTTGTACAGCCTTTTGTCCCTATCGTTTCTTTGTGTGCAGCTCGCGATTTATTGCTCGTCGGCGGTTTCTTATGCGTACGTATAAAATATACTTTTGCATTTCGTAAGTTTTTCTTTCTCTTCATCGCAGCTCATTATGCGCCCTTCGAAAAACGAAAACAAGTTTATTCGTATAAGCGTATAATATGCAAATGTGCTAGTAACGTAAAATACAACAGGCATGTATTATACACTCGCCCCGTGTAGGTAAAAGCTCGTTGCAGATTGTTTTATTATTAAATTTACCTAATACACATATACATAAAGGATCTCGCGGTATAGACACGTAATATATATTATATATATAATATATATACATTAATTTATATGCATTGTATTTGATAATAAGTATGTAATAAACGAATAACGTTGTTTTCACATTAATGCGATTATCGTTAAAGCCAGTATGGGTGTTCTTTTGTCGAATGCGTCTGTTAAAACCCCATTGAATCGGAAAAAAAATAATCTTTAAATACTTTTGAATATAACTGTATACAGAAGACATTGACGTAATCCGTGCATTTTGCTAAGATTGTCAGAGATGAAAGTAAATAATTATTTATCGAAAAAAAGGAACAAGATTTTATAGGTACTTGTATTAAAATGATAAATTAATTTTACCGAAATTCTACAAATTTGTGGTTTTTCTCGATTGTACTTTAACGCAGAGACAAATTTGTGATGTGTATTTTAAAACTGTATTAAACATTATAACAGTCTACAAGATTTTAACGAAGTTGCGTTTTACGAAAACTCAAGTATAATAATATACAATTCATTTATTACTAGTACATTCATGTATCGTGTTGTTTATTACATTCTCGTTTTTAAATCGATCCAAATATAAAAAAGTACTTTACATAGGTACAGGATTTTCAAATTGAAGATCCGTTTTTTTTATCGCTTGTATCTTTTTCCTATTTAGCGGTAGATTGCACTGCAATTTGAAGGTCTGCAACAACACGACTTAACTGGTGAACAGATATTTTACATGTCACGTGTATACCTATCAGTGAGATCATTTTTTTTTTTTTAGAAATTGCGTTAAACGCGGTTCGGCGTATTGGCTGAGCGTAATAAATCATTTCTTAATGGTTTACGCTATTATTGCAGCGCATGATTTTCTTACCAGCAAAATATTATTATCGCATTTAGAATTTCCGAAAAAGCAATATACTTATCACATAATATAATTATTTATGTATCATTCGGTTGAATGCGCGAAAAATACACCG
>VUJU01001122.1:28598-67503 GCA_009835225.1 Aphis craccivora
AAAAACCGCACTCGAAAAAGCAATAATATCGTCTGCGTCATCGAAAATAAAACATCTCTATCGGCTCGTGTGTATTTTGAGGGTACGACGAATTCTCCGAGAAATTAATTAAAAGTTTATTCGGACGGAATTTAATTTCGGTAACACGCATTCGATATATTTCTATATTATATATACGTATAATATCGTATATTCATAGGTACGTCCGTTTTAAAAACTTTTCCTCTCCAATAACACTTTCGGGGTTTGCAAAATAAACGAGACAGCGGTGATTGCATATTATAATTGTGATGACTGTATGCGTTATAATAGTGTAATCCTGTATGCTCGTGGTGTCATTTTTTTTTTTTTTTTTGTCAAATAGTCTCACTGGAATTAACTTCTCTGACTGTTGATGAGAAAATCACGACACACAACATTATCACTGTATATATTGGACCACTTATACAATTGAGAGCGTACGCGGCGAATCGCAATAAAATGAGACCACCTCGGTAACGACTAATCCAATAAAATCCTGCCGGTCGGTAGTCATAATAAGTAATTAAAAAGATACGTGCAAAATAATTATAACTGTAGAAGTCGACTTTTAAAAAATATATCATAGTACATCATTATCGGGTGAGCGCGCGCGATTCGAGTTAAAAATACATAATCCGTTGACGCGTATAACGGAATAACGGATAGAGTATAAAATATATGAGCAACATTTTTTTTTTTTGTTATACGATTAATAGAATCGGCAGTGAGTTATCTCGGCGGCGTGATGGGCAGCATGGCATGACCTGTGTAGTGTTAAATAGATTTTATAACGATTCGCCTCGGTGGGCTGCCGCCACCGCCTAGCACAGAGACGCGAATACTCACGAGCGTTTCGTTCGGAAGTCGGTTCGTTTCTTACATATTTTTTTTTTCTTATCTATGCACGCCTCGACGTTTCCGGGACTTTGCTATCTGCTCTGCACCGCTGTTGTTGTACACAGCCGCGCAATATGTACATAATATAACATCATCTCGCCACTATGAATCAAATACGATGTACACCACCACTCGGATACTCCCCCATAATATATTATATGTATATATCATAGTGCTATTGTGCAGATTGCTTCTAATAATGCGTCTTGGCGGCGGAGAGCCTTCCGTTCCGTTATTCAACATACTACGTACAATGTTTTTATATATTAATGATACAACACTCCATCAAGTCCGAGCGTCCGCGGACTTAAAAATCCCGTGGTCGAACGCTTTCTGAAGTATTTTTTATACGTACGCGCGGATAACGTTTATCTTGTTTAGGCGATAGTCATTATTGTTAGACAGACAAAGATAAGACGCTCTATATTACATATTATATTATTATGTGGTGGTTGTTGATTAATGCGTAAGACATCCGACGAAGCGTCGTCCTTAATGGTTTTATCAATGACAATATACTACATATTATTATATAAACGTACCCTTATACATTAAAATATACTTCGTGCACACGAGTATAAAATTCTTTTATTTTAAGTATATAATCAACGCTTTGTTCGTTCAACATTAAAAAAAAAAAAAAAAAAAAAAAACGCTTTTGGATGACCGTCACTCGGTACAGACAAAATATCTTCAAAGATTTAAAAAAAAATGTATTTATTTTTGTTATTATTACACATAAAATGTATACATAAATAAATTAACATAATATTATTATAATGTGAAATCATTTCTGTTTGATCGAAGAGTAACATTCTTTTTAGCGAACAATTTAATGACAATAATTCTTGGAATTAGTACTTTACTTTGATGTGTTTAGTACGTTTGATACCAATTAAACAAATTTAATCATTATCATGGTGATATTTAAATAGATTCAAACCGAAAATAATATTAGTTTTAAGTATGAACATTTTGAAACTTAATTCTTTTTTAATAGTACCTACAATATGTATAAATATAGGTCATAAATCATAATATTATATTATATACCTACATCAAATACTACAATTATTATTATTAATTAGCGAAAATTTATCCCAGCCGATAAAAAGACATACATTTTACACCCTAGTCACAATATAATTAGTGAGTTATTACACTACCTCGATAGGGGTTGAAATATATACGAGTATAGAGTGTAAAGTTTTAACACGGTGAATAATTAAATAAATTTAAAATAATATTAATTATGATTCAATTAGTTAAAGTCAATTATCTTCCACTCGAAAAATAATTGTGAAGTTTGAAAATAATGTTAAACTACATAAATTTGATCGTATTGTTACTAAAATATCTCAATAGATTTTTTTTTCAAACTTTATTTATTTACTATTTAAATTGTTAGAACTGTTGGAAAACTTAAAATGTTTCACTTTTCCATATAACACAGTCAATTTAACATTTTAAGTTTTCGAGTAATATATATTATACTTTTATGAAAATGATATAATATATAGGTATTGTGTATATATATTTTCAAAGAAATACATTTTTTTTATTCCAATGGGCAGTAAAACTATTTGTGCTATAAATACATATTATTTATATAACCATACAAGCACATGAATACTTTGGAGTAACAGTGAGTGTTCACAGGGTAGAGGGTTAGTATTTCATCTACAGAGTTGGGCTACACAGAATGCTATAATTTATAGTGAAAAACAGCTAAATAACGTTTAAGTTCGTACATTAAAACACAAATATTTAGAAATATTAAAACGTAAAAATGTTTGAAATTAATAACTTTATACGTAGTCACGTTATTTTTTTTATCGACAAAGGTTTCTTTACATTGAATAATATTACCTAAGCTCGTTGTAATATAATATATATCTCCAAATGAATCAAAATGTAACTGCTGGTTGACTGCGTTCCAGGTAACTGATTTAAAATGATTGAACCCTTTACATCGTTATCCCTTTCGCCTTGAACATAAACAACAAATCACGTATATTATAATGTACATATTATAATATTATAGTTAGTTCATCAAACAGAAAAATATAGAGTTTTAATTGGCTACAACACGGTATACCTATTATGGAAGAGGACCAATATTTATTACAGTATTTATTTTTCTATATCTAACATCAGGGTGACACGAGTTTTATGGTTTTTTAATAACAGTTTTAAGCAATAGTGTTATACTCATGATATCAATAGGATATAATATGTATATATAATATAAATATAATACAGGGAGGGTGAATAGACATAAATTAAAAACGTTTGAAACAAATGATCTAATAAACAAATAAACAATAATTCTCATATTAAATAAAAGTACAATAGGGATTATATCCACCTATAACTGTTCCCTCCACATTCCCAACCCGTCTTGTTTATTGCAATGGAGTCATTAATCGAGGAGAACCAACTTTGCTTCTCGGTTAATGCAAACGGAGTGATTGAGTTATATGTATTATGTTTACACATTTTTCAACAAAAAATTTCTTTATTATCACTATTTCAACGTGTTTTAATTTGTCCTGTAAAAAATATAAACATTTAATAATCAATTGAATGATTAAATAATAAAATAACTATACATTTGTATCAAAACAATTCACATTTTTTAATAGACAAAAATTCTTATTTTCATGTTTAGTATTTTCCTCTGAAATTGTATTCTTATTTTATTATTTATGTAAGTCATACTATATCAGAGATATTATTTTTTGTCTTGTGATAACTTACGATACTATATATATATATATTTATAGATAGTTGTGTGCATTATGTATTATTGTAATGGTGAATGTAGTACTCGCTGTTTATAAAAGACTATTATAACAGATTTATTTTGTTTTCATACGTTATAAATCTAAAAACAAATTTAACAATACTATATACATATTCAAAAACACTTAAAGTATAAAATATTTAGTTGTAGGTCTAAAGCTTTAAGTATTCCGATTATATACGACCGTATAAATAGGCAAGTCGTATATACTTACTGTATATTATGTTTAAAGTATTCAACTTTGAACAGTAATAATATTTTATCAACCGCTTTTTGTAGACGATGCACATGCAATCAGCACGTAGCTAATGCATGTTTGCATTAATAATGGCTCGTCTTAAATGATAAATTCATAGAAGAATAAAGTTTTTGTTTTCCTCCGTTTTTGTGTACCTATATACGGTGTTATGCAAGTATAATGCTTTAGGCCGGTATAATAAGTTTTCTACGCGCATCGCCCTATAATTCTGTCATTTTTCTATAAACACTTTGAATGTAAATCGTCCGTTTCGCATGTTTGCGAGAATAATTTATTCAAGAGATACAATGGCATTTTGACTGCTGCACGGTTTACCACTTCATTGTCCTGCATTCATTACAATAAATTTCACAGCTAAGAAAAAATAATATTCACACGAATTCTACTGTGAACACCGGTGGTACTGCACCTATACTATATAGCCATTCATAATAATAGAATATAATACTCGTTCGACTGTAATAATATCATAGGAGTATATTTATGGGGCCCACAGTTTAGTACTCGACTATAATATGTACTAAAAATATAATTATTGGTCTGGTATTGCGCTGATGTATTATACAATTTCAGGTCTCCGTTTAATAATAATAGTTATAAAAGAAAAAACAAATAATCGGGCTCGTAAAAAATAATCGTTGAATTTAATTGTGTTGTAAACGCGTACCTATTACGTAAAATTTGTCCCTTTTCAATATGCTCGTTCCAAATCGTTCCGGAATCGGTCAACCGGACCAAAACAAACTGCGCGATGTAATAATAATATATATATATTAGCATGTGAATACATTATAGACCGGTGTACAACGCGGTGGCGCTGGTTTTATTGTTGTAATAATAAACTACGACGAGGTGTCGGGCCGATAAACCGTTTTGCACACAACATAATAATAATAATAATACTAATATTATACACCCCTAATCGTTGCTTCCGTTGGTCGACGTGAGCATATCGTAATGGACGATAGCCGGGACGGTGTATGCGTTACCGGAAGTGAAATATTCATGACGAAAAGAATTCGTCGCGTAAAACCAAAATGTAAGTACATAATATGATAATATGATATTATAATGACATGCGTAAACGGAGGAAACTTTAGCGGTGTAAAAATCGAACGCCGTAATTTTATAATAATAAAATGTAAAATAACTACTATCCACGTGTCACGTGATCGGTGCGATTTTCAAAGGAAAAAGCTCAAACACAATGCAAACGGGCAGCACACTAACACACAAGCTCGCACGCTCGCGTATAGTCTTCGGAAGTGGTAGTCGTAGAAGTCGGGATCTAGGATATGATATAATGGGGTATTATAATAGTAGTCGGTGGACAGAGAGTAGGTGGGACTCGGGTGGAGGGTGTATAGAGCACCGGGTGTGCGATATACAAAGGGTTCCGCCGCTGGCGCGGTGCACTATCGATCGACGTGGCGGCAGCGGTGGCAATGGCGGCGGCCGAGGGGTAGCGAAAAACGCTCGGAACGTTTTTACCCCGACGACGGCGGCGGCGTCTACACTACTACCAGTTACCACTACCATTACTACCATGCTTCTACCACGCTATATGTATACTATACCATTACCGCTACTGCCGCCGCTGACGCCGCTGCTGCTGCCTGTGTGCCGTGCCGCTTTGCATACGCCGGAAAGCTCTCGTCGAGTACAGTCGTTGTCGTCATCGTCATCGTCGTCGTCGTCGTCATCATCGTGTCCGTTGAAAGTCGTTAGTAATTTCCACTTTCGTTTCTATATTGAGACGCAAGAGAGAGGGCTTTTTTTAATATTCATATTTAATATAATATATTAAGCAGTATTATAATCAAATGTCATATAGCTGAAAGATATTGTCCACGACCAAGACAAAAATTCATCTCGTGCAACAAAAGCTACGACTCCGCGTCGCAGTTTCACTTAGGTAAGACACGTTGATTACAATTATTCATATATTATAATATAATATACGTTATGGTTTTTAATTTTAATTTTTAAGTTACGCATTTATTTTCTTATTTTTTTTTAATTTTTTTTTATTTTTAAAATAAAGCTTTTAAATTATAGTATTGTTAATGTTGTATAGATATCATGCCGGTACACTATCCGATTAAACGACGATTTTTCACTTATCACATTATGTGTATAGTCTCTTCACGCTCATAACGACTTTCAATTATATTTATGGTGTATGCAATTATGACACAGTTCTAGTTTTATGACTCCTTTTTCAATAGAATAAAATTAAGATCCTACGCAACTGTGTTTATATTTACATATTAACAAATATTAATTTTTGATGTCTATGTTTAGATACATGATTTAAATAGTATAAGACAATACGTTAGTGATATAATAGTGATTCAAAATATAAAATTAATAATTGAACAATAATTTCTACTAAAATAATATTATTTTTTATATTTTAACCACCTCAATAAACTTCATTGGCTCCTATGCTTGTGAAAACATAACGTTTAACCAATAACCACTAAACCAAAACTAGAAAAATTCGTGTTTATGCATTAACATATTAATTATATTAATTCATCTGCAATGGTTTTGGATTAAAGAAATTATAAATACTGAACTTTAATTAACTAAATAAAGTACATATAGAATATAGATTAATAAATATTATGATAATGTTTACATTTAATGATTTATTAATTATTAATATATGTATTGATAAGATTCTGTGATGTTGATAATAAAAATAAATTATCCATTTAAGTACCTAAATAAAATGAATAAATAATAATAAAAAGTATCTCATCTCAATTATGTTATGTTATTATATATTATGTGTTTTCTTAATCTCTAGAAATACTCAAGTTATAGGTTTATAGTTATATTATGATCATTTTTTTTACTCACAATAAATTTTCACAGTCCTTACTTTTCTCGCTTCTTTATTTAATAGAAAAATGAAAAGTGGGTAAAGAAAAGGTATGGGTTATTATTAAAACGTATCTTCTGTTCCGCCAAAAATTACTTTAGGATTGTAAAATCGCATTGTAGTGTATAAAACCCTGCTCCAAAAATGTTCCCAATAAAGCTGCGAGCTTTTGAAAAATGTTTTGGTCTCCGTGGGATAAAATATTCTATTGATCGTTGGCTCTTCGAGTACATAATACACAATGTATATCTACTTTCACTAACAATGTACAATAACTTTTGATTCGTTTATTTTTAAGTTTTTGTCATCTCTGTTATTGTCCATGGAATCTTAACAACCGTGAAAACAAATAAAACCTTTTAACGTTTGTTGTATTAAATAATAAATGTTCATAATTTATCCTTTTATCTTAACTACTATAAATTATTAATAATTAATAATAGAAACAATTATTGTGACATTGAAAAAAGATGAAAATACATAGCATTAAAACAGCCAGTTAAAAGTTATAATTTTTAAAAGTGTTTAAAAACTTGAATCAAAAAGTCGATGTCATACATTTATAATAATGTGTATGATGTTCTATTTATAGGTCTAAATTTGTATATGAATAGTTTAATAAAAATGCATTAATAATCAAACGCATAATATTATTTATGGATAAATAGTTAATAGAAGCTAATAGCTTTATAGAAAAATTATCAGAATATAAAAAAATAAAATAATATTATTATATAACAAATATATTTAATTAAAATAATTAGTAATAATACCAGATTTTAGTAAAATTTTGTTTATTTTTAATCTTATACATGTTTATTCAATATTCATATTAAACAACTCATTTAGTGTATAGCTTAAAGGTACCTACGTAAAATTTAAAATTATTATTAATTAATAATTAACCATTTTTACATTCCAAGTATATTAATATACATATTATTTTTACCGTTATTATAAATATATAGACATTTTATTAATGACTCAAAAATATAAAACTTTAATTTTATTAGTGTGTTGTCTTTATTTTTTAATAATAATTTCCTGCTGTTTTAAACTTCACGGGTGGGAATCAACATTGAGATGTTTTTACTATAAAACAAAATATATCAGGATTCCATTCTGGAAATTTATCGCTTGTTGTGTCAGGTCATATTTGTAAAACAACATGATCATATATTTTACTCCTTCAAAATCATATACATAAGTTTAATATAGAAACATAAATAAAACGGTATACTCGTATAGTATATAGAGATTTGAATAAATAATTGTAGAAACATTCTAAACAAGATAAAATTAAAATTACTTTTATGACTTTTAAAAATTAATTTAACTCATGATAGAAATTTAATTAAATATTAATTGATTATTAATTTTTGAAACTTTGACAAGCTGGTTCGTTATAGTTTAATATTCAAATTTCAGATGCCTTTAGATTTAGCAAGGTTTTCAAATAATTCCATTTTAGGATCAACAATAAAATATGATAATAAAAAGCAATAGAGTATAACTATATAATAATGTATTGGTTAAAAATAAACTATACTCAAAAAGATTTTAAGAGGTAACGATAATAGTACAATATGATTGCTTTTTTTTTACTACTACGCTTACGACATGAATAGAAATTGGCGAAAATGATTTTGATTTTTTACTTAATGCCTTAACAGAGCTAAGAAGTAATAACTAATGTGCATCTGCTACCTATACGTGTGGTTTTTATTATGAATAAAAATAATAGCACAACAAATGGCGTGGCGCATTTTTTTTTTACATCTCGTCTTTTGTCGGACATATCTCATCCGACTTGTACAGTTGTATACGAATAAATACACTGCGTACCTACAACAAAACATGTTCGCACTGAAATGTTTATAATAATATGACGTGTGTATGCGTCGAGTCTTAACGTGTGAATAATTGCACACGAATATCGCATGTACGCAACCCTTTGTGTGGAAAATTTACGAGTCGTGAAAAAACGTGAGACGAAAAGTAAACGTAGCATAATATGTACGTAAATAGGTGTATATGTTTGTGTACGAATTCAAAACTTTCGCGAGGATATAATGAGAGTATGCCGGCGGTGAGGTTTTCGCCTAGCGGCGTGGCAAGGTGTTTTATTAATACCGCGTACTATAATAGTGTAGGTATGTGTCATACGCAACACGGCAGTGTACGGCACTATAAGTGTACAATAAGAGTGTAAAAAAATAGAAAATGTTGGAAAAAAATTATGTGTTGAGACAATATTAGTACCATATTAAAATATACCCCGGCCGAACCACCACCGGAGCGATTCGCTACTATACATACACATACTCATACACACTCGTCGCGTGCGTATAATATATATCTGGCTCGATATCGTAAATCATGGTTAAATGGAAATTTATGTGTAAGGTCAAAGGGAGCGGGGTAGGCGACCACCTCGGGACAGTGGCAGTGACGTTGGTGGCGGTGAGGTTACAGGGAACACGAGGGTACGCGCGTATAAAGGAAAGTCACGGCTGAAACCCGATCGTGATATAAGGACGCTACTGGGTATGAGTGTGTGTGTGTGTGTGTGTGCACAGGAAGGACGAAGACGACTCTGCTTTACACTGCAGCAACAACGTTGTTGGTTGGCGGGGAGAGTCGGTGTGTTATTGGAAAGAGATGAGAGAAAATCGAAAGTAAAACTGCTACCACGTGGATTTTTTTTTTTCGTTCCCCTTTTTTCTTATATTATAATATTATACGATGTTAATATACGCCGTTCGATCCGTATTGGTGAACACAAGCGATTTTTTGTGCGTACATGTGAGTTTTAAAAGACTGTACTGTATAAAGTATAGACAAGAAATGCGTATGTAATATACACAATCACCACGCGGTACGATTGCAGGAAAAACTTAAACTGTATATTACCATATAACCCACACACACACATGCAAAATACTGTCGAATACAAATGACGTACTATATGGCAATATACCTCTGGGGCCCTCTCTTAAACGTCTCGACTTCTATGAATATCTATGACGACGTATATATTTGATTTGCTTACCTCCGGTCGATTTGCAATATCACCGTGCCAGTGTGCTAGTGCCGACTTTGAGGACAACTTCTGGTGTACCCGTGTAAACAATATTATCGTCGAATACGACGCAGTGTTTCGGCAGGAGTCATCTGGCTGGCGAAACGTCCGTTTCCTGTACCACGAAAGGGGTCATTTAGTAGCGATAGTATAACTATTATACATAGTAGCCGGTGCTCTTCGATTTCCACTTCTTCGCCGTCCGATGCTTTATTATTATTAAACACGCGCTCGTATTTCGTCCACCAATGATGACAACATAATATTATGATATTAATTTCAATACAGGCAATATTATTATATTGAAACCAGATCTCCAGTAGATAGGATCTCATAGGATTCAAATTTACTGAACTATAAGGTATAATTATCTTATAATAAAATGAACTTATAGTTAATTTATAGTTATAAAAAATAAAAATTGATAGATTTTCTTCACCAAAATGATTTTAATATATTAAGCAGTATACCTACTAATATTTATTTATCACGATTTAAATTAAAAAGAATACTTATCGATTAATTATGACTAAAAGAACTCACAAATTGTCATTTATTTTCTAATATTTTACCTATTTTAATCATTTTTTTTTCAACAGATTGTTGGAATTTTATATTAATTTATATTATCGTACTTATATTAGTTTTTAACATATTTCTATAGGTACATTTTAATTCAAACTGAACTTCCAAAATAAAATTCAGGTTCACCAAAAAAAAAAAAAAAATGAAAAATAATTAAAATTAATTAATCTAAACAAAATATGAACTTAATCAATTTTCATTTAGAAAATGCTAAATATAAAACGAGTTATGAAATATCATGGTTTTTTTTTTTTTTAACGGGCAGTGGTTAACCATCTATAAGATTCTTGTTTCAATATACCTCTCAAAGTATAGGTACTAATAAAATACAAAAAAAAAACCATAAAAGTGATCAACCACGTGCTAATAACTATTTTAATAACGTAGTAGTTCGTTTATTTTTATTCCAATTTATATTATTATGTATATTTAATACGTCCACGTATAATATAATATATTATTATGCGCGTATCTCGATTATCATGGCACGGAATGCTTAACCTTGCGTAAATAAAAAAAAAAAAATTATGATCATAATAATTAATTTGGTGGTTTGAATAATAAGTCGTTTGAGAGTTGAAAAAAATCACATACCACCGCTATCCATTAAGAGGGATGTCACCCACACGCATATTTTTTTACGACAATATTTTAATATGAGTTCTGTATCGTACAATACGTACTATAAACGTTATGCGAATGTATTATTATTATTTATACTCGTGTGTGTGAGAGTTTGTATACGCGCGAGTTACCTAAGTGTTTTCCTATGTCAAACGTTATTATTAGTTTATACTAATTTTTATAATATTACATTATACCATATAATGCGTGTATTTAATTTGCATAGAGTATTACATACAGTTGTAACGCTTAAATTATGGAATGTATATCACATCAACCGAATATTATTATATGGGTGTAAAATTTAATTTAGTGGTTATTTGTCAAATATTTAAATTTTTCATTGTGATCCATTCGTGTTACTTTTTTTTTTTGGTTTTAACATTTTTGCTTAATTGATTCAAGTTTTTAATTAAAGTATATTTTATTATGGTTGTAACAAACCTACAGTCATATTTTTACGATAGGTCTGACTGATCTGAGTAATTATTACAACGTATCAATGATGTGAAAATCGTGTTATTTAAAAAAAAAAAAAAAAACTATAAAATAATTATGAAAAAAGTACTTTAAAAGGATTACTGTCAGTATATCGTATAGTATCTTTGACCATTTGTACATAAATAGGTATTCGCAGGCTGAATTTTGATAGTAAACGCAACATAATATAATATTATATGATATTGATTTCGTAATAACCGCAGATTATCGAGTACTTTGGCACGCTTTTAGAATACAAAAACAATTAATACACTTTTTCAAGAGCCCAAAACGATTTTAATACTATTATACTACATTGACCACACTACCGCATTAGTAACGTATATTTATGAGTGATTGTTATACGGTGAGGGACTGGCTGCAGTTTCTTCGGCGCTGTATAATACATATAGCTAGTTTTTTTCAAGAAAATAATTAATATCGTAGTATAATCATTGTCGTCGTATTTTTACGTTATAATATATTCAAAAATTATTCGAATGACGGGAAAAAATCGTAGGCACCTTTACTCGACGCCGTGATGCGTTATAATTTACGTACGTTCAACGTACTTACAACGATGTACATAACATATTGTTAAAACGACGTGGGCAGCCGTTATTATGATTTTGTGTTTTATTTTGATACGAATGTGTCAACGAGTCATAATATATTCGAGTCCGGGGTCGTCTCCGAATGATGGGCGAAAACCAGTACGGTCTTAAAAAATGTATATTATCACCGAAGTGCTCTAGCTGTTTTAACTGTTTTGTAATATCTTCGTAGTCAACGTAAATCACAAACAATCAAAAACAAAAAATATCGCATTCAAATAACGATTATTATTTTAACGTTGGCTCGCACAATCACAAGAGTCACAATGCATAAAATGTTTGATTTATACTATAAAACATATCTGTTATTATAATAATATATGTTTTATATTTACGTGGTACGATATCGTAGCCGTTATTACATACATTGGCATGTATATACATAAATGTATACTACACATACATACACGAGAAGAGATCGCGCCTCATTAGAATACTGTTCGTCGCCTGCGACGAATGTAATAATAATAGTAATAGTAACCATAACGTTTTATCTTTCATAATAATTTGATCTCCCGTTTTTATTTATTTATTTTTACACTGTGACATTTGGGAGATGCGTGGTCGAGACAAGACACGAGATTTATAAATGTCTTTTCGACTTTTACTGTTACATAATAATAATAAATAAAATAAAATAGGTAATAAGACTATACGAATACAATAATAATAAAAATACTAATAATAATAATATCGTGGTGCCTTCCGAATGTTTAACTTGTGCAACAAATATTTCACGTTTAAGATACTAAAGTTAATGCACGATAAATCTTTATCAGTGTTTTTCTACCTTTTTAAATGGTTTTATTAGAGAATAGATTAAATCGCTCAAATAAATAAGAGCAACAGCAGGCAGGTTTTACTGGAGACATGTCACGCGTGCCACTAACCAAGATGTCATATCGTCCAACAATCCAAATCAGGTCTTGTTATAAGTGCGAAAAAAATTGCGTAAAATATATTTAATTATTTTAATTAGTAATCACTATCAACATTGTGTTTGGTTTTAAATTATTGTTATATCGGGGTAGTGGTGAGGCCTCTAGGTCATTAATATTTGCTATATTACAGCAGATAAGACGACGGAGAAAAAAAACCAATGAAAATTAATATATTGATACGTGTCATACGAATAAATAAATCTCTTTATAATGTTATTTTGTTTTATACCGACTTACTTATGTTTTACAAAAATATATACGCTATGATCATATCATAATATTATGAAGTACGAAAATATAATGAGTGTCGATGCATTGTGGTGTGCGAGGGAATTATTAATAAAATTCACTATGTTTTACATGCGGATATGGTTCACTAAACATAGCGAAAAAAAATCACGAATAAATCGCTCGGAAACTTAGATCGTAGTTGGGTGTACAATATAATATACTATAAACATTTATACAAACATGCATACGTACACACGGCTGCGTGAATGCTTAATGTCATCGCGAGTGTGGTTGACAGTTGCCAATGACATTTCTTTCGTCGGTGTCGAGAAGCACATTTCCTTTTTATTTCATCTCGCGTTTTTCCACGCCTACTAACTTTAAGTTAATTATGCTAAAAAAATAACGAAAACAATTATTTCTAATCATAAAAATAATAGGTCCGATATAATTATTAATTTCTGCGTGTAATTATAATATTAAAGAAGCGCATGACCGAATGTTTTTACTCTTACGCGCGATTTGTATGTTTTATAAACACTATGTTTTAAAATAAGCTAAAAAAAACAAAAAAAAAAAACAAAAAAGGTTGTAGAAATACTCCCGATGTAAAAACAACTATTGTTATGTACTTAATTCTCTATTTTACCTTTTTCCATCTCTCGTCATGTAAAAAATCCGTTGCCAGGCGAAAGATAAATATAATGGTTTTATTAGACCAACGCAAATTCCTTGTATCCAACATATGAAGACGACGTTATACATTCACACGCAAACATAATATATTATAAAAAATATGCATAGTGTATACTGTATACATATAACTGTAGAGAGATTTCCGTGTATCGTTGTTATAAACTCAAAAGTTCTAATATAATTTACCAGCGACCTATGTCATTGACTCGAACCCGAAGATAGATTACCCATCGAGACTCAAATTCATACTGTACCTCAATATATTAAAGAAAATTCAAAGTTAACAACTTATGAGCATACGTATATTAGCCACTCTACGACGAATAGGTACTATAAAAAGTTTTAAAATTATTCATACACTTATATCACACACATATTATAATATAATATATTATACTGCAGTAGATATGCCTAAAATATGGACTAACATATTAAACACATCCAAGGTCGTCGTTCATGCATATTTCTTGTGGTTTCATTTCATCTCCTCGTGCATTATAAATAGTAGATAACGTGCTTCAACATATTCATAAGTACCTATAAACATATTTTATTCAATATTGTTATATAACCGTTCCTACTATAATATAAAAAAAATTATATTTTTACTCAAGCTTTACATTTCTAGAGTGTAAATTATTAATCATTTACCTACATAGTTATATTATAAATACATCATAAAAATTATTATAAAACAAGTACTTAAAATACATAATGTAGCTTATTATTTTTATATTTATGCTTTCGTTACTTTGATAATTCAATGACAAAATATGTGTGTATAATTTCGAACTAAATTCAAAAAATGTGCTCACCGATAATTATGTTTTGAAAATAAACAACGAGCACAAAATCGGCTAATGGTACACATCAAAAAGCTATTACTGAACACATTCGTACGATTTAGCATTGGTCGATTGTATGGAAGGTTCATTATGGCTAATAAAAGTTCCGAGTCATCAAAAAGCACAGTGGCCAAATTGACGAAATTAGGAGGTTCATTAAAGGGGAGCCTATAGCAAATACAAGTACTTGTACTTACTTAGTAGTTAGTACTTACTGCTTTCGTCCGAGATAACTGAATTCATTGTGCAGTCTTGAGAAAGTGGTTTAAATACATTTTCTCTAATGATTTTAGGGTATCACGTGAACGAAATTGTCTCTTTTGGTGGAATGTTTTTTTTTTTAATTTGGACCAGAACTGTAATATATATGTATATACGACATATACTATATGATAATTTACTAAACATGCTAACCCCTATTATTTATTCATTTATTTATTTTTTAATAATTAATTTATAAAAAATCTAATTTTCGGGATTTTTAAGTTAGTATAGCTTTGGACAATATTTTCAAATACTTAATTATTTTTTTTTTATCCAACTTAAGTATTCTGTAAAATTTTTTCAATTTTTGTTTTATTAATAAGTTACTCTCTTTTTAGTTATAATACGAGACCCCTTAAGCAATAAAAATAATCTAAATATTTAAAAATGTGATATTTAAATTAACTTAAAAATCCCCAAAAATCAAAATTTGAATAAATGCATTAATAAAGAATGAAAGCGAAATGAGCATGATTGCAGGTGAATCATTCAATTTATTATATTTATATAATTATATAGCGTATATACAGAATAATATAACAGAAACCATTTTGTGTGGCATTTAATGTATAACAATAATACGTCATTACGGCGAAAGAATTGCAGCCATGGAATGTGTCTTGGAAATCGAATTCCGGCGATTTATCAAAATACAACATATTATAATCACCGATAATGTATGTGTGTGTGTGTCGAATGAGAATAAAAGGTTTTCGAGTACGTGATGTGGATTCCGAATCATCACGCTTAATCAAAGACAAAAGTCACACGGATTCACATACGACTTATAATAACATACACTTATTTTACTGACGACCGTTTGAATAACAATATTCAAAATAAAAAAATAATATTATAATAACATCTTAAGTCTGATTAGTGCTTACGATCGACTGAGGCAAGGCCTTAACGATGGTTTATTGATGTAAATTATATAAACTACTCAAAGTTTTGAAGTATAAATATTCGTAGGCGATTACATCAATTACATTTATTTACTCAATATGTACCGATACAAGTTAGACAAAAAGCTGAGTAAACGAGTACTTCTGAAATAGTTATATTTCATGAGATTTCAAGTATGATTTCTCACATTTTTTTCAACAAGTGAGAGAACGCTTTGCGGTTATACGTATAATATTATGCAGATATCGTGACGACTCTTGACAAATGAATAAATATAATAATGTGAAAATATCGTGAAATAGGTCACGTGAGGTATCTAAATATATATATATAAGTTAGTTATGTATATATATTGAAATTATTTATGTGTACTTCATTGTCCACTGACATGAGTCAAGCGCAAACAGGACGTTTCAGTCAAGTCATACGCTTTGAAACGTCAAACTACTGCACAGTTTTTACCAGTTTATACAGGGTGAAACATATGAAGTTTTAACGCGAATCAGCGATTATCCGAGTGAACGACGAGTAAGATTATTAAAATGAATAATATACCATATAGGTAAATATAGGTGTTCTGTTCCACACGCCACTTTTCTGATCGTCTAAACGTTAAATACTTATACACTGGTGTAAGCACTCGAAAACGTAAAATGAATATATTCGCTACAATACGATATAGAATATCGAGTGAAATATATGACTAAAACATGCAATAAAAATGACAAGGCATTATAACTTACATACACGATTAAATCGGATAGATTGACTGACGAGATTTGGAACTGAAGTCGGAATGTTCGTATAAAAATACCTTTTCGTGAGTAGTAAAAAAGGTACGAGTGCCTTTATAACATGAAATATTTGTTATTGTGACCATTATAGAGGTCATTGAAAACTATAATAGTGTAGATAAGAATTTGAATGGAAATGTTAGGTATGACCAATAATAATCTAAAAAGAAAATTATAAACATGTAAAACTATTAAAAAACGTCGAATAAAATATCACAATTCACAATTTATCAAAATCAATTAATTTTTTAATTTTCTTAAATTTTATAACACGTACTTTTAACACTTCATTTAATTTCGTTTTCCAAACGAAGGGCATTGGTATACTTTCGAAATAATCGCATGTGCGTGCCAGTAATGTTTAATAACTATAAAGTATTAACTACCCGTTGTTTATTAAACGTAAATTATTTAATTAAATTCATAAGAACGACAGCCGCAACGATTATATGATTTAAAACGAACGTACTTATAGTGAGGAATTATAGTATTTAAGTTTATCATACAAACTAAGTATCTCGCACCGAAATCAGTTTGAAAGTATTTCACATTTTCTGTAAAATTTAATTTTCCTCTACATAACTATAAATAAACTGTATAATAGTTACTGTATAATAATAGAGCATAGTTATAGAGCCAATACAGACTAAATATTTCAACAAGATTCTGGCGATATGCATATAGGCTAATGCCAACATGTTGGGGTTGGAGGAAATTCGAATCGAATCGATAATGCAATGCGAGAAAACATTGAACGAAAGCAATTTATTGAAATTTACAATAAGGACGTTACACTAAAATTCCATTACATGTACAATATACTCGTAATACAAATCATGAAAATATTGACTAAACGTTGACGATCAATAATGTTAACGAACACGGGGGCAGTACCTTATCAAGCGTAACGTTGGTGGTAGCAATCGTAATAATAAAGGCAACGATAAATAAAACCCTGGACAGAATCGACATGCGTATAGTATGGTATACCCTGCCTATAATACCTATATTATGTTTTAATAATAATAATAATAATAATAGGGACGTGTAGTCCGAAAAAAAGAATTCGGAGAGAGGTTAATCGGTAAATCACGAAAAAAAAGTCATCTGCGCACCCCCCGCAGATCGAATATTTCTGCGAGTGTGTGTGTGTGAGTGTGTTTACTTAGGATTTCGTACCCATTGTCACGGCGCTACTACCGTATTACTATATATTATATCCTGCACCTTTACGAATCGCGTGAAACGGTCGACGCGACGGGACACACCGAACGCACACACACACACACACGTCATACACGACAAATAATAATATTATACTGTATCGAGGAACAATCGATTTCTATACACGATGCACGTACATCGTATTATAATATACCTACATCGTTGTACTCTTGTTCCGAGAGAGCGTTTGCTGACTGTCATGCACGGCGGAGATAATATTATGCAACAGCGCACCGACCCCCCATTTCGAAAACGATGAACGTTTCCTGGAGGAGCCGATAATACACCGAATATTATTGTAAAGTGTGTATTAGGTATTTTGTAAATTGCATCGTTTCAAATTTTTTTTTCAAAGGATTTGAGTTCATAAAAGGTCTTACTTCAATATAACATATACTGTAATATTTTACTTTTATTTCTTAATTCCATTCTTACCTACGTACCTGCAACTCCGCGAGATAGTAAATTTAAAATACCTATTTGTTATTTATTAAATTAAAAGTAAAACTTACCTATGTAAAAATTAATTTATTTAAACACGTTTACGCTCATTATATTATACCAATATAGTGTTTTAAAATATAAACAGAACTTACACTTATTGGTAACCTCACTTAATAGTATATTTTTATTTCATATTTTATAGTTTGTAATATTTAAGAAAAATGCCAATAAAATGTACCTTTTACCAATGTACTTAGTTCTCATAACTATAATACTATATTATAATTTAATGGTTTCAAAAATAATAAAAGTTTTTATCAAAATATAAAATAATATTATTTATTTATATACCTAAGATGGCGTCAATATTTTTTTTTGTGCTCTCAACGGCACAGTAGTTAAATCCGGAACTGTCTTCATTTAAAATGTAACCGATTTAAATTTTATACATAAGTAAATCCATAAAAAGGTGTATTTTCGAGAAAAAAATAACCCAAAGCAATTTTAAACAATATTATTTACTTTTTTTTTTTAATTATGGTAAAATTGATTGTTCATAAAATATAGATACAGGATTTTAAAGCATAAAAAGCGCACGATTGTTTTAAAAAAAGCATAATCAAAAATCAACACGAACTAGTTATAAAAATTAATAAAAAAATTTGAAAAATTAATTTAAATTAAAAAAATAATTAACTACCGTGTATTTCCCTTGATTTTCATTAGTGAAACTGACTCTGTTGTCCGACAGAATATTTAACATTTAACATAGAAAACTAAATCTTTACATCCACTGAAGTGATTGGTGCATACTTCATACAGGAGGTTTCAAATTACAACATTAAATCGTATACTTGAAATAGTCGATATCGATGTTATAAGCATACTGGCCGTATAGGTACTGCAGGCTGTGTTATGTAGATTGGCAATCTATACTTTTAAATTTTAATACATTTAATAATCAAGTCGATAACGAAAACAATAATAATCCAATTTAAACATTTAGTCCGTATTCTGGGGTTTTACGTTTCTTATTAATTCAATTTTTTATTATTACTATAGTAACATAATAAACGTATAAAAATGGTACAGCTGAAATAACTGATAAAAGCATTCATAAATAAAAAAAAAAATCCGAAAAAAGCAAAAATAAATCGATTTATTTGGAATCAGAATGATGTGAAACGGATTTATGTATAAAAATTAGACTTCTATATCAAATATAAGAAAAAAAAGCATATGGTTTAAAATCCAAGTCCTCGACTCATATGCCTATATAAAATAATACATTACGTATGAAAACTATACCAAAATATTCGTACACAAAATTTTTAAATTTGCAGAGCTATACTGAATTACGGATTAATCAACAAAAAATATACCTATATCATAATGCATTCGTGTACATCATCACCGCGCAAACCATTTTATGGCACACTGCAGTGACATTTTTCACGTCTCGGTCGTCATGCTATAAATTATAATAATATAATATAAAAAATAATAATAGTATATTATATATAATATATCATATTATGAGACTTATAAAGTGCGCGAGCTGCAAGTATTGCGAGGAGAGGAAAAAATACGTCAGAGGTTTGAGACGACTGCAACACGACTGCAACGACGATGTACCTATACGGCCAATATATTATAAAGGTGACCACGGGGAAGGTAAGAAATAAACACGACAAACCTGGCGTACGCGAAATGCAAATGATTTCGTCGTCGCGTGAACACGACCGCTGTGTCGTACGCGGTGGAACACTATACATATATAATATTATTCTCTAGAGTCTAGACTTTATACGTATACATTATGCACTGTACACCGTACACCAATCATTCCCACGCGCGAGGTTGACCGGAGCACAGTGTAATATCATTATTATACATTCTCAGCGAGACGACGTGAAAAAAAAAAATAAGAAAATGATTAATAATATTAAACGGCATGAAATACTGCGATCAAAAGGACGACGCGACAGTCCTGTTACACAGAAATCGGCCGTTTCCCCGGGGATAGGTGTCGTTTGCGTAAAATACATATTATTATTATAATCATACTACTATTTTAAATATAAAACGATATGATGCGTATATTATATTATACTTGATAATATTACATACATCGTGAATTACGTAAACTTCCAGCTGTTCTGCATACATTTTATAACAATAAAAATGATAATTAATAATATATACTGGCTTATTAATCGTCCTCAACACTAATTTTTCTATCGACATCGTTTTAGGTACAACAACAACAACAGCATTATTATTTTCGTCGGTCGCATTAGTCGTGTAGTGTTGTACGCGTACAGTCGCGGGAAATGATTTTTTTTTTTTTTTCATATTCGACGGATCGGATAGAACTATTTATTATCTTGTCAGTTTACGTGTTTGCCACTAAACCGTTTTTTTGTTATTATAATATAATAGTAGTGCTGTACTTTACTTAACTATTATACTAATAAGATTCCGTCTCGGTTCACTGTCGTGTAGCCCATGTATACTATTATGTTACTTGATTCTTTTGTATATAATATACATAATGTGTGGTATACAAATATAATTATGTGATTTATTATTATTATTATTACTATTATTGTTGTTATTATTATTGTTATTAAGCCTATACACGTCAAAAGTATTATTATATGCCAATCCATTATTTTTATATTATTATGTTTTCAGATACGAAAATAACATTATCAACCGAACAATAGTTTTTCGCACTTTCAAAAGGTAAGAAAATATTTACTTCATCAAAATATTGTTATAAGAACCTACCTACGATTGACATTATTGATAATTGAAGTTGTTATAGTTATTTTATTATTATAGTAGTGATTAACTCTAATAGTGCAGCACCTTAAAATTATACTTTTACAATCTATGACAATATGGTGGATAAGTAAAAAATAAAGTATGAAAGTAAATAATATAACAATAAAATAAAAAAGAGTATTGTATAACAACAGACTAGCGACCCTTTTTGTTTTGTTTTATTTATCATTCATTACAATATGCAGAATACCTATAAAACAAAATCATAATTTTTATTGTTATTTAGAAGAGTGTTTTTCCTGTATGTATAATCTAGAGAAAGGATTAAAATTTTCAATAATTTTCTAGGAAGGGATTTTAAAGAAGTTGACTTTTCATTTATACATACATATATTCGTCAGTAGACATAGATATATTGTATATATTATTATTATGAGATGCATTCAATGACTTTTGAAGAAAAAAAAATGTGTTTTACAGGAAAAAAATATTATAATAAATAAACATTCTACGTAAACGTGAGTATGTTAACAACGTAAATTTACATTAAAGTTTGTAAAATGTAAATAAAATAATAGGAAAAAATAATAATTGGACATGCTCTGCGTCGTCGTGTAAAACTATTATTTTAGTTATTTTTATAGTTTGCTATTTATTATGTTACAGTTGTTGTGGTTAATAAATTAATCTGTTATAATAATTACGTTGTGTTATATTCGTTATTGGTTTAACGACAACCTATATTGCACTACAATATTATACACACTCACAGATACGTATAAAATATTAAATATATACAATTATTGCCGATTTTAGCTATTCTACTGCTAACCGTATATTATAAACACTAGAGTATGCGTCCATTGATGCGTGTTAAACGTTTTATTGGTTTTGTATATTTCTATTCACTAAAAAGTTTTTTTTTACAACATTCTTAATGGAATAATGAATTTATAAAGTTGTTTTGAATAAATTTAAAATCATTATTATTTAATAAGAATTTGAAGTGTCTAGTACGTCTTTTACACATTACACTGTATAAATATTAAATAAAATTATAATATACGATTGATAGTGACGATATCGAATTATTGACTGCGTGCAAATAGTATATTTTCGGTTAAAAAAATTATAAAAACAATCTTATCTTACAATTCTAATAAAATTTAATATAAAAAAACCCAGATGGTTGAAAATTCTAAGATTTTAATGTAGCAAATGTTCAACAAAATACTTAAACACGAAAGCTCTATAAAACGTATGTCGTATCACTTTTCACTTGGTCACCCAAAAACAAAATTATAGATTAGTCTTGTATTTTGTAATTTATAAACAATTTTCAAAACAACTCGTTCGGATTTAGAGTACATAATGAAACTATCACAATATTGATCCAAAACATTTATACATTATATCCATTTCATAATTTTCATATAATCATTTTTTAATAGCAGCTTGACATCGAAAGTCGCCATTTAATTTTATGACGCTATTTACAAATATATTTTTATACTATAATAAACATGACGCGATACAGTCATACTCGAAGCTAAGGTATTTTTGTGGTCAACATTTTAATGTATTAGCCATACACATGTTTGACGTAAAACTTTTATTTAGTCTAATGCTGCTTGCAGCTACTAGGCACCTATTTTAGCATTTATACGTTTCACTTAAGGTATCGTAAACCACGCCACCCTATTTTTGAAAATAAAAACATAATAAACATATTATTGGCATGTATTGAAGACATATCTAAAATTATTCGGTTTATACATTTTGAAGGTATAATTTTGAAATTTATGAAACCATATACCATATCTACATAGTATAGACCATACATACGGAAATACAGACTATTATAGTCAACAGTTAATTTTTCTCATAACTATATTGATTTTGAATGGTTCTTGATTTGTTCTAGGCATATGATTTATAATTATTATTATGTACACAATTCGTATGTCACGAGTGATGATAATCAAATAAATTTGGCACGGACTGAAGAGATAGTATATATATATATAATATTATATTATACTATTATTGTTGTATATATAGGAACGTCTGCTGCAGCGGAGTGCTCGAGATTCCGGGCGTGACGAGGGCACTTCATGCGCGTCCCGGGCCTTTATTATTTTCTCATATATATATAATATATATTATATTATATTGTTACAAACGCGTCTGGCTGAGCGCCAGAGAGAGGTTCGACATATGAGGTCAGGTAGGACATGTAGAACAGTACTAGCTGAGAAATGGTGGCAACAACAATAATAACAATAAAACTAACCCATAGTACACAAGAGTATAATTCACCGAGCACATCCATTCCGATTTTATCCTTAAGTTATCGAAAATATGATTTTTAGATACAATTATCGCACTTATATTAAAATACTACCACATTTATAAATACATAGAAATTAAAGAGTATCCCGTGGTAATACAAATGTCTTTTTTTCGTGCAGAGCATCCCTATAGTTTACATTGAATTGAAAATTAGGGATGAATTTTTTTATATATTTGAACCGAAATGCAAGTCAATTACTTTTTAGATTTATTAAAAAAAAAAAAACCAAAAACGATAATTTGAGCAAGTGCATAGTAAAATTATAAAATATTAAAGGATAAAATGGAAACGAAGACACTTTTCGAATCATCTTGTATGTATTTAAATAGTAACTGTAGTGGAGAATATTGCGCGAGATTCATTGAAACATTTTTATATGTACATTACATAAACATAATAAAACTTTCCCGTTTAACTAGGTACCTTTTGGAGTATTTTGTATAACATGTTATATCGTTATAATGGCATAGTTCAATCGTATCGAACCAGGATTTTGATTCTTTTGAAAACCAACAATAACACGTGTCCAATTATTATATATTATATATATATATATTAGTATGTATGCCGAAAAAAAAAGAATTCCAATGTATTATTATTATACTTATACGCGCATATTCCTATAATATGTTATGAAAGTGTCGAAAATGTCAACGGTTCACGTCGGATGCATCAATATTTTGCGCGACGTATTTTTTTTTTCATCACTGCAATTGATACACAATAGCTTCAAATAATTAATATATTTTTATAAGAAAGATTTATCCCCTAATATCTTAGTTCACCCACCATCCTTCAATTTTTTTTTTTTTTTTTTTTGAAGGCTGAATGTTTTTTAAATAGTGATATTTATAGTATCAACTCGATTGTATTATTCCAGATTACTTCGGAACCTAAAATACTATATATATGATAATAATATATAATAGATACACAACGTGCAAACGGTGACGCATACGTTACGATTCAAATCACGTCAACTGCAATTGTAGACGTACAATAGTTTTCGGTTTATGCGATAATTTTAATGATTGGCACGCTATGAGCAATTCATATTGCTCCAATTGTAATTACAATTCTATAAGAAATAAATCTTATTGTAATACGACCTGCTGCAATGCAGTTTCCGAGTTCAGTATTGCTCACCACGTAAATTATTGTTGTGAACTTTTATATATGATAAAATAAAAAAACAAACTTATTCTGTAAAAATACAATAAATAACAACAATACTATATTTAAGTTGTAGGTATCTAACAGTTTGCAGTGGACTCCAGTCCAATTTATAGATTGTCCAAAATCACATCACATTTCTTATATTACGTTTACTATAGCGAAAGGATTAAATTTGAAAATATGTTTTTTTTATAAATATACTTTATATTATTTTAAATGTTTGATTTTATTGATTTTAAAGATTATCTGGAATACTTCAATAAATCAATAAATAATTGAATATTTTTTCCACGGCATTTCTAGTTTCTCGTCAAATAAGAAAAATAAGAGAAGTAGAAGGACTCTCTTGCTTATAATATAAACTATAACGTCTTAATTCCGTTCCACACTTGTTAGTTGTTAAAAAAATAAAGTATAAATCTTATAAATTATAATATGTTTGTCTACTATGGCTTTAATAAAAGATGTAAACCGTCAACGGTCGAAATTAAAAAAAAAAACTATTTAGGGTAACTTGATACCACAAATTATAATATAGTATACGTTTACAACGCCCCACGCGTGAATGATAAAACGATTTTTTCTCATCTATCCTTGTACAAAATGCTATATACATATATATATATAAGTGTAAGATTTATAACAACAATTCTAGTGTACATTTGTCACCCTCGCGGAACATAATATCTCGAGATTATTGAGGAGTGTAAAAAAAAAAGTAGATAACTTAAGCGTATATGTAATATATAGCTTTTTCCATTATGGAAAAAATAACTAAACTTTTCTTTTCTTTTTTCTTTATCTTGTACGAGAGACAATTTTTTTTATATAGTTTTTCGATGATTTACTACGTTCTGCCTCTTTTCTCTATATTATTAGTGCACTACATCATATATATTATTACAAAAACACCACCCATACTAACAATCAAATTTATTATGGCATAATATATTATAAACAAAGTCTATACAATATCGTTTTCTTTAACAATAATAATAGGTACCACCTAAATAATCTATTTACATATTATATATAAAACAAAAACTGACTAAGATATGTATCAATAATGTATACAGCTCAAACCAATGTGTCTAGAAACTTAACATTTTACACAGAAGTCCCTTAAATATAAACATGTTATAAAAAGGAATTTTAGAAAAATCATCCCCTAAAAGTGTAAAAACGATGTTCAAATTAATATGATAAAAATGTATTTATCATTTACACATAGACTGAGATGGATATTTGTATCATAGATCGGTTCTAGAATCACTTGTTCAATTGTCAAGCAGTTTGATTAATAAATAGACTATATAGCGCACACTTCGGTGTAGGTAGGTACCTATATTATATAAATTGTATAGACATAGTTTTAAAAATAAAATGGGAATGTTTCCATGGCGCCATCTGTCCGGGGCTTAAATCAATTTTTAAAAAATGTCTAGTCCGGCTCTTTCAGATTTTCTTACAAAGCGAATACATAGGCAACGACTTCCACGTGAACTGGAGCAAACTTGGACTGAAATACACCAAAAATCGTACTTGTTCATTTTTTAGTCGAATAATAAAGCTTTATAGTGTTTAACACGAAATACAAATTCGTTTGAGAATAAAACGTCCTCTTGTTTGTACAAGCACCGCTGTCGGTTTAAAACAATATGAATATATATTTGAAAAAACACCATCATCAGAACTACTATTATTATTATAACATGTGGTCGATTAAACGTGACAAATATAATAATATATTCTGCCACAATTTTAATTCGATTCCACTTATTCTACAGTTCGTTAAAATTATAAAATACAACTGTTTAATAGTATAATACTATGAATATACATGTTATAACTATATAAACTCGAACGAGTTTATACTGCAACGCTGCGCGTGGTAATCCAACGCATCGACATTGCCCCGGACCCATTAGAAACGTCACAAAGCGCGAAATTTATAATAATATAGTTATTATTTATTATGGGTACACACGAAAGTCTATTATTATTATAACGTTTTACGGCGATTTTTTAGGGCGTAGTGAACAACCCGTTGCACCGGTGTCATGCCAAAATTTAATATATAATATTATAATATCCTAATCGTTATTGAGATAATATTTTGTACGCAAGTACAGAGTGGTAGGTATTATTTATTTTTCTTTAGGTCCGTCACACGCTTATTAAATATAATATCCACAAATAATATATAACGTAACAACAATAATGACGTATACGTACGTATTATATAATAAGCACCACAACTGTTTACTTCCAAACAATTTCTTCGCGGTTGAGGGGGGTGGCAAAAAAAAAAAAATAATAAAAATCTGCACGGTATTTATTATAATAAGCGTTCGTGCCGATTTGACGTTTTTCGTACCTCTCTAGTCAATACACAATAAAAGACCCCGATATATATGAAAGCGCATGTGTGTGTGCATTCTGTACAATCGTTCGCTGCGAACAATGCGTGGCGGTTCTTTTCTTGAAAAAAATTCTGTTTAAAACTCCAACGGCTGGTTATTATTATTATTATTATTATCGCACCGAATGCGCATATACCTACGAATAATATGATATAATTGATTGTTATTCGTTTATTTATTTTTCTGGATGGAATTCCATCGGGGCCCACGGTACGAATGCATAATAATAATAATAATAACAATAATAAAAGAACAGTAATAATGCGCGGGGACAGTATTTTTTTTTTCCACAAAACATTTTATCCCACATTATTATTTATTTCTTCTCACCTCCGCTGCTGCCATTTTAAACGTTTAAATCACAACATAATTGAATATTATTCGTACACACACATACATAATAACGTACATTATACACAAAGCCGCTAAACGCCTTTTTTAGTATTTATATAGGTCAGCGCATTATTGGTAATAACAATAATGATAAATATTGTATACCTGCATCGCCACCGACGATGTCAAAATAAGTATTATCATTATAAATTATTTGATTCTCGTGCGCATTTTTGTTCAAAAGTATGACATTCGAGTACAATATAAATATTTAATATTAAATTTCACTTTGTTAACGATTATATTTAATGAGCATATTGATAAATTATTAATAAAGTGTCTACTAGCTACTGCATTATAACCAGAGACGTATTTCCAGATTTGTCACTATATAAGAATAGTTTTTATAACGTCTCTATTATCTCTCCGACCTTAAAAAAACGAATCATCACCAATTATTTTCTATATAAAGTTTATATAAACCTACAAGCACTCAACATTACATAAGTTAAAGTCAAATCGTCAAGTTTTTTCCATCATAAAATAATTGTCTGATTTAAAAACTTTAGAAATAATAAGTGCAAATAACTTTTTTATTGCAAATTTTCTGGAAACTGCACTACTAGCCACTCACTAGTCATTATTCATTATAATAGGCAATTTTTTTTTGTTAAATTGAAAAAAAAAGTTAGATTTTATCAAACAAAATCTAAAATAATAAATAGTTACTTACAATTTATTATAATCGACTAGGTGTGATTCGATTCCAGGGCTTGTGGAAGCCGCCTTCGGTGCCTTCGAGGGGGTCGGTGTGCCTCGTTATAATCTATTAACCACTACAAAACCAAAAAAATATTTAATAATAATATTAAAATAATTCAATCAGTAGATATATCTATGTACCTAATTTACTAACAAAAACAAAATATATATATTACATAATTACTAGGTACCTATATAAAATTAGTGAATAAATAAAGAGGATTTAAATTCTCAAACTATACAGCAGCTACAAAATTGAATATTATCTGTGGCATTGTGAAATATATTGAACAATACTTTATCATGACAAAAATAAAACAATCTTGATTTTTACATAACTTCAATATGACAAAAAAAATATTCATGTTATATGTTTATTAAACGAATTACAATTTATGATGGTTATAGATTTTACACTCAGAATATGCTGTCATATCTCCCTCAAAAATTTGCCACCCGAGGCAATGGTACCCTTTACCACCTAAATAGTAAATACAACCCTGAATATAGGTAATTACATTGCTGACATAATACGGTGGCGTATGTTCTGAATGTACCAGCTCCTGAATGTATAGTGTGATTCATTTATCGTAAACCGGGCAACGTCGTGTTGCACATTTTTATGTCTTAAGAATCTAAATAAAAAAACCGAATAGAAGAATAAAAATTATACGCTTATGATCCTGAACGTTAAAAAAAATCAACAATATTCTTAATATTTCCTGAGCTATTGCTTGATTAACGTTATACAAGAATCACCCTGTATATACATACAACAATATAATATTATTGTGTACTCCAAAGTGAAAAAAAGGACGTTATATCCTCTCGAGGCTTTTCCAAATATCCCGTTTACGGCCTTTCGCACGAAATCTCTTAAATCGCGTACATTATGATAAAAACAAAAACACCATCACGGTATGCAATTTATAGGAAAAAAAATCGTCGAGTGCCGTATTCAATTTAAAATAAGTATAAAATAAAATATTATTATTTCGTCGCGCGTGAGACAGAAAAAAGTGATAAATATTATATACGTGAATAGGAAAATTCGTATAACAATAATTATTATTTTCGGATCTCGCCGGTATAATATTCTTTTTATTATAATTATTATTATTTAAATAGGTTCTATATTATATTATATTTTTCAAGTTGCTCAAAACGTATCGAATATAATATGTATTACTATACGACTTTTATATAAAGTTGTGATGACTATATAATATAATATATATATATATTCAAATGTCACGGACAAACGTCACATTATAATATTACACATATCGGTTAGGTATATACACAACGCACACCTCCAACGACTACGGGAGGACACATGTGGCGCAAACCCCATGCCGATGTAGTAAGTGCGTGTGCGAAAACCGAATAAAAAGAAAACTATAAATATTAAATACACGTCTTGAATAATTATTACGGTAATAATATTATTATTTTATTGTTAGAATAATATTACTAACGACACGACACATACGCAAGCCGCAAAGTCGCCTTGTCGGGTTTCTTAAAGATTTTTTTTATGTATACATACATTATACATTTGAGTCGATAAATTATTACATGATATCATTGTACATTATTTTATGTATCCGCTTGGACCACGCACGAAATTTACTTTAATTTACAAAATTGTTAGTGCACTTTTAATTTCTAGAGTTCCCGCTATTGCGATATTCCTATATTAAATTGGTAGACGAGAAACCTAAATTGGCAAATTGCTCTTTAACGACCAATTTCCGATTCTGATAGCTAAAGTCGTTCTTGGGTTTTTTTTCCACCCTAAGAAAATCTAATTTAAGCTGCATCTAATCAATAGTTATTTTTTGGGGGAAGTAAAACAAGTGTATAAAATAAAGACATTCGTTTTTAACGATAAACCCTTGTTTGTATATAAAAAAAAGTTTTGAATGACCTCAGTTTTTTTCAGAATATAAAAATTATAAAAATAAAAATAAATGTTATGAAAATAGAAAAATTCATTATAGATACAGCTCTTTACATAATCTATAATATTATTTACAATATTTACATACGTGTGTTTTTATTTTTATATTTGTGGCTTTCGTATATAATATAATACGGGCAATGATTGAATTCAGTCTAGAATATCATTATCTGCTTAGATTTACTTCAAAAAGAAACCGCATCAATTAATGCATCAGTGGTTCTAATCCAATAGGGATCTGGTATTGACGAAAAATCAAACACTGTGCTTCCAAAAATTTATTGATATCATTTTTCTCAATACATTATTTTCAAGATGTCTTTGCATATTAATATACGAATCATTATAATATTATGTACGATGTCGTTTTCGCTGTAGGTATGTGTTACCCTGTTTTCATAACACCTCTATGTACTACGACCTGTACATGTACTATTATGCGTTTCCGGTGTTACTTATATATTTAAACATACTTATACTTAACATCGTGCTAGAGGCAAATTATTGCTTGAAATATGTATTCATATTTTTCACTTAAAAATCCGCTGTCTAGCAGTACTATGGTTTTATGATACTATAATATAATATCATATTTTATGTGTGTACATTTTTTACCGAAAATAACTTACTGCGTCTCATACGGCCAATATCAGTAATGATTGTTAACTTTGAATCCATCAATATTTCAATACTTTCGTTTTCATACATTTTAGTACCTACCTATATATATATATAATAATATATATAAAATACATAAAAATGCTTTTACTCAGTCTTGACTTCGGAATATATTATAATATAGATAATAATACTATTAGGTATGTATTTTTTGCGTTGCGAAAGTTCAAAATAATATGATATTATTGTATAATATTTAATATTATTATGTTGAAAACCACTCGTCACAAAATAATAAAATAATATTAAAGGAACGCTCCAATATAATATATTATTATTGTTATTTTGTGTATAGGCCACACAGAACCTACATAACACAGTTTTGTTTTTATATAACATTTATGAATTTGAAGGAAAAATAAATATATATTGTTTATTCACAGCGCGTGTTTAATCGTCCATGAAGAGAATTTAATTCGGAATTTAGAATATTGTTTCCCGCAAACATGTAACGTAGTATTACCGTTATATCGAATAAACCCTGACGAGTAGACGCGCATAATATATAATATTAATAAATTATAATATATAATATGATCATGACTTACATTTTCTCCAGTTTGTGAGCGGCCAAGGACTTATAATAATATCGCTTCAAACGAATATAATTTCTCATCACTCGTGAAAAAAGAAACACAATCATATTTTTTTTCCAGCCGTCCAATTGTAATAATAAAGGAAAATATAAATTTTCAATCTTCTGCTATGTAACGAAACTTTAATATTCTTCACGCTAAAAACACATTCCGAGGAGACGTCCGACGACCGATATTATATTTTTTTGTAATATATAATATGCACGCGTGACCAGTGGATTGTTTTATACATAATTATATCGTAGTATTATTGTACAACTTCGAATTCGTATAGTAAAACGCATCGCGTAGCAAACATTGTTTGTGTAGTATGCATAGCACACGCCGTAACTTTTTTGTGTTTATATTTCAACGTTTTCCATGCACGCAAAGTTTTGTAAGTTTATTCGTACACATAATATATACATCATGCCACCGCCACCGTTCGGCAATTTGTTTGCAACGCTTGAAAATTAAAATTATAGCCGACACACGCATACGCAGAATAACACAGTATAAGTTCGCCGAGGATAACGAATGTGGTTTTTTTTTTGTTTTAAATGTTTCTAACAAAATGACTTATCGTAATTATTATTATCTTGAAAAGAACTCTATGTTATTAACGACTCAAGCCCTGCCTATATTATAATAATATAATGTCGTATTTTAAAGTGTGTGATGAAAAAATATAAGCAAATTATAAAAAAAAATAAAAAATAAAAAATAAAAAATAAAACTCAAATATTACGCCCCCCGTGTTTCACTTTTCGTCTTGTTCGACCTTCGGCATATCTTCGTGTTGACGTTAAAATCTGTCTAAATCCAAATTGTGTGGTACTGAGTGCCGTAGCGAAATAATACACTGCGTAGAATAAAATAAAACGTTTCAATAATCCTCGACGAAGCACAACATAACGTACAGTATACTGCGACTAAGGGGTTATTCGTTTAAAATATATATAGTGTAAAATCTTCAATTGTACACTACAATATGACGGGTTGTAGTCGATGAAATCGAATGTCATCAAGAGGTTCAAAAAGAATAATTCGGATCGTTGTTTTCTTTTTCATGTATGTTATATTTCTATGTGAGCATTATGAGCACAATAAATGTCTGGTCACTTCAGATCCACTCGAACTCGTCACTCCGTTCCGTTTCCATTGTGCTCCAAACCGTGTTTTTCGTACAAAATGTTATATCGTTTGGCCTTTTCAAAAATATTTTCTGCATTGTGTTCGCGCGCGATGAATTTTATATTTCACTATTTCCTGTTATTCATATATTCTTCTAAATACGTATTATATAAAAGATATAGTTCTGACACATCCTTATGTTACATATCAACTGAGGTGTGCATGCACGTCATTACAATTCGAAACACCACCACGTAAATCCGTTCCATATTATTATAGAATAAACTACTAAATAGTATTTATTTTGGATGACGAAGACCAATCGTGTATCATGTACTTTATTATTTAAAGTCATACATAAATATGTATTTATATTGCATACGATTATTTTATATTATTATTTCACTGTTAAAATAGTAAATGACTGTTTTATTTGCTGTAGTAAATTTGTATTTAAATATCCACTTATCGTTATCATACACTTATAATACAATTTATATTCCAAATAGTTTTTGAATTAATCGAATTGTAGAATTGATTATAAACTTACTTTTATAGTGGACCTAAAATAACTCTTTGGGTTTGTACCCGTTATAATCCATCTACACAGTTTATCAACTATTAACTCTTGTAATTTATTTCAAACCATAAAGTAATGTTAATTTTGGTTGACCAACGAGTATATATGTAGTTTACTACTATGTTAAACATATATTTGGCTTGGCGAGTATTACAGAGGATATATCTTACGGCACAGGCGCACAGCTATACCTACCTATATAGTATATAGGTTATTCTATATCATTATATTAAGACATTTGTGGGTGTTAACCATTAATGAGGGTAGATACACTCGCATAAAGTGCGCATTAATGTCTCTGGTGGCCGTTGAAAATTCCGAACGAAACTTCCAGCAAGTTTTAAAATTATTTCACTGAACTGACTAAGTTTTCTCTCTGGCTACGTCGTCCTGAAGTTACCGGCAACGCGTGTATAACTCATTACATAGATTTGTACCTTTTATCCGTGTAATTTCGACAGTTGTTTTGAAAATTTACTGCACTTAAAGTGGGTTTCATATACGAGGAAACTACTTTCAAACACACGATTTTACTATTCATGTTATTTTAAGTTTTATATCAAGTCTATAAAGTATTTGGTTAAGCTGAGTTCACAACGAATACGTGCCCTTTGTATGAAAATTCTTCGAAGACATACAAACTTTATGTAACAAACATTTACTATGGGGTAGATTATCGAAACTATAAATTATAACTGAATTACAGCAATAGAAAACTGTTATTGTTAAGTTTGAATAGATATAAACTTCGGGATTGTAAACTATATACCATTAACAATTTTAACTTTTGAGAGTATATGATCAATTTAGGTTCCCTGATAAACTGTGTATTTCCTTCAAATTAACCTCATTTGGCTCTCGGTGAAAGCGAATTAAACAACACTGTTAAAACAAATATACTTACTTGAAAAATATACGAAAAAATATATATAAACAACTTAAAGTTTAAATTTTTTATGTTAAACTCGTTTATAACGAATATTATAATCTTATCGTCGAAGATCGTGTATTTTCAATTACGATTGTATAATTACGTAACCGATAAAATGCATTAATTAAACAACTAAAACAACTAACAAGTGTGTAATTGGTAAAATTTCACTAATTATTAAAGTTATTGAAATTCAACATCAATATACTTTAACAATACACTAGAGGTCATACGACAATCTTATACTAATACATATTTTTTCAATAACACAGTAAGCAGCACGCGTATGTGCACACCAGTTGTTTCTTAAAATGATACTACCGACATATTAAAATTCAATTTCGAAGGATAAGTACAAAATCTTTAACCGTTTTAAGTTCAATAAAAAATAATGTCGATATTGTTGTACGTACGTCTCAATCTTTAAGCTCATCCGATCAATGTGAAACTTTTGAGGTCTCGAATACTGCAGCGACCGTCCGAAATTGAATCGCGATGCGTATCGGCTTTTATTCTTCTCTTACAATTATACAAATAAGCTCAACCGTAACCGATAATCAGCTATCCAAAGACAATCCATCTAATCGCCTAGATGATTGGAATTACTGTCGAATGAAACGGTTTTTTCCGCGACATACGCACTAATACAGTAATACCTGTGCGGATATAAAATTGGTTTATATTTTATTTCGAAAATTGGATTTCAAATTTGGACGAGAAAACACATGAAGAACTAATAGAGTGGATAACTGAGTATATTTACCGTTGTACGACGGTCGATGACTATCAACGGTGTGTTATTGCTGCAATAATTCACTTATAATTTAATAACGATAATATTTCAATAAAAAAAAATATATAATATATTACCCCTAGATAATGGCCAGCTGCCTTTAATCATTGTGCTATCATTGATCGAAATAGCTTTTTAATAAATCGCGTATCTATCGATTAAAACACTTGTACCCGTTGGGTTAACTCGCCCGCATATCTATTAATTTTATAACCGACGAGGGTGCATCCGCATTTTATAATGTGCACTATAAAAGTATACTAAGCCAGCTAGTGCAGTTTCAATATAATCATTAATATTTTTATGCTGTGTATAATAACTGTATACTTTAACACGACCTAGTCCCGGTATATTACACGAATAATGACGCTTTATAATGACCGAACGGGATCGCATATGCTGTCAACGACAACTACCGAACAATATTTACGTTATATCAAAAATAATACGAGTGTTATACTTATAATAACACTATAATATACAAAAAATACTTGGACGAGTTGTACAGAGATGAAAATGTTGGGTTTGACTTACGCCTCGAACCTGCTAGCCCCTACCGCCCGACCGCCCCGCTGTGTAACCACTATAACCATCACACCGCCGCCGTCGTGTATATCGTACCTATATTATATAGTTGTGCGATGCGAGTTTTTAATAATATCATGTTGTGTTTGTTTTTTCTTTTTATAATATTACATTATCGTTATTATTTTTATTTTAATGGTCGCGGTATACAATATTATTATAACGACCGTTTACGTGCTCACACACGAGCACAAAACAAACCTCTTTGGATGTAAATTAAAAATGCCACCAGCAATGCACATAATATCTAACCAGACCGTGGAGAGGATAAACCTGCGCCTCCGTCGCGATCGCCGTACACTCGCGTGTTCATACGTATATACGTACATATTATATATTACACAGGTACCCGTCGAATCATTATATTTCAGTTACTTGAGTAAATAAAGCCTCGGGTACACGCCCACCCGGTGGAAAAAAAACCCGAATATACGACACACACACAGACGCGATTCCCGCCTCGAATATTCGACGACCGTAATAATATTATAATATTATTATATTTAGGTGGGTAGGTGGTATGTAGATTTACGTACGATGTGGGTTGCTCGTGTGCAGAGATCCTATTTTGTTTTTACCCGACGAAAACGACCGCTAATATATCGGATATCTATCGTACATAATATATATTATACGCGCATAACACAACATTATAATATTATGATAGGATAAATAAACGGTCCGTTTTTTTAGTCACCTACATGTACGTCGTCTTGTCTTTTTTTTTTTTCATTATTATTACCCATTACGATTCTTCTTTCGCCCAATAACATATATTTTAATGGCCATTGCGCTGCGGCGACCACGTACGAATCGATTCCAATTTGCGAGTCCTGCCACTACCTTAAACAGTACAAAACACACTACAAAATTTATCAATATATAACATAATATTATTATTATTAATGTACCCATAACATTATTGTACGCACGTAGAGTCTTCACGCGTGTGGGACATTCGATTGTTTATGGTGGTTTCTGGGAGGAGAGCCTGTTAAACACATTAAAAAGGTTAAAAGGACTGCTAGAAATTTTTAATTAAACGCGAAAAGTTCCATTATACTTTAGTATCACTGCGTTATATCGCGTTATTGCGCTGTCGTCGACCGCGGCGGTTCGTACGCGGGTCGCGTACATTGCATAATAGTGCATATATAGTGCATAATAATATTATTAAAAACACACATAAAGTAAAGCACGCACGGGACAATTATAATGGTGTATGCCTTAGAATGCGATTGGAAAAATTAAAAATTTTTACTCAATTATGTACACTCGATTCACGTATTATACGAGTCAGAGATTTGAAACGACCAGATGGCCAGACGGAAAGCCGAGTAAGTATAACAATATAATAATGTGTAGGTAAAACACTACAGGTACCTACACACGATAAACGGACCAATTATTTATGTGCGTCTTGTTATCCCGTCTAGACCGGCACGCGAATATTATTATGTTATTATTATTATTATATGCACCCGTGCTACGTACACGCGCTTTGCCGACGTCCTACGTCGCAAAAATGGTATATAATATAATAAAACGTTTTATTGACGTGTATATTATTATAGTGTCTATGGTAAAAAGGGTAAAATTGTAATTCCGGTAGGTTCCACCTCCGCGTACGGTTATTATTGTTAGTGGTTCTTAAATTGAGAGTTAATGAAACATTTTCTGGAGTCACACAAAAAAAAAAATACATCTCTCTGTCGATGTAATAGATATGTACAAAATATTTTCCTGTCGTTTTGACCAAAATGTTTTAAAATAATTTATTACATTATATTTGCAAGGTCGCTATGTATCACTTATAATATATTTTACTATGTACATATTAATTTTATTTCGCGTCAAAAAGGTTAAGTAACATTAAACGTATAAAATATTACATAAAATGCAATGTTAACGTACCTACGTCTATATATCGTTATTATACGTCACGTGTAGGCTCACGTTATGATTTAGACCACTAAACGATATAATTTAAAATATAAACTAAAGAAAATTTACCGTCCGTCATCGCCACCGCCTACTTTGCCGTATTACATATTTATACGATCCATTTGACTGCGATGTATTTACCTTGTTTTACGGTCTCGAAGAAAATAACACTGCAGTGCACTATTAGGTATGCCGCCGTATATTCTATTAAAATATTGTGTATCTACTCGGCGGTATGAGAATCACTGTGTGAAAAATAATTACTCTATTAAAATTTGCGGGACGTGTAAGCACGTTTAACTACCTACAATAAGCGACTTAAGGGCATTGGGTCCTTTTGAAATTTAATATTAATTTCCGTTGTATACGTGTAATGTACTGTACAACAATATATTATCACGTCAGTATTTCGTATGGCCGCAAATGGCGATTCGCTCTTACCTATAAGTATAAAATGCAATGACAAAATGTGCCGTTTAACACATCTGTGTTCTAAATTCACATGATATTTATAATATTGTAATATATTATGGTGTCTAATTAATATATACGTAATATCTATTATCTGTGCAATGCCCACCAAATGGTTATTATGAAAGTTCGAAAATCCACATTGATAAATGCAATATGCCGACTAAACACTAAATAAAATGCATTTTTATTGATCATTAATATTTGATTCTATGTTTCTGTATCACGTAAATCTTTATCTAAGTATTTAAAGTTTAAGCATAGAATAAATTAAATTTATAACATTTGAAATAATAAATGAAAGAAAAAATAATAATCTTATTACAAATAATTTAAAAGCGATTAAGTCTGATATCTTTTACCGACAATATCGTAGTTTTAAAATGTTATGTCGTTGTGGTTTCGTTATCAATTTAAAACCATTTGAGTGACAGTCCTTTAGGAGAACGCTTAAACCCATTTAAAAATATAAATCAATCAAACTAGATTAATGTGAGATTTTTAGGTCCTGGACATCATGTTAGATATAACAGCAACTATAGATATCATACGTCAACTTTCACGTGTATTTTGTTATAATCTTTTCTCAAACGAACTCTTTTCTGGTATTAATTTTAAAAATAAATTGCACCACATATCGTTCTTCAATAGTAAGCTAGAGCTTCTTTTTAGTAATTTATGTAATTATCTATGTGTTAAATTAAACATAATTAAACCTTTATTTACCATATCATATACGCTGAATAAAAGCCTTTTGTTTGACATCAAAATACCTGCAAATCATACAAAAAAAGCGGGCAAGTGGGTACCG
>VUJU01001123.1:0-46413 GCA_009835225.1 Aphis craccivora
CTACATAAACATGATATTATGTGGTAATCTTATATTATTGTATAACAAAATATATGCAAAAGACTAATAACTAATATTATAGAAACGTATAGGTTCTTTTCTAACATTTTATTAAACCACAAAAATATATAGACATTCTTCGATTCAAAACAATCAATACACTTTCTATGAAATATATAATTTGTTATAAATAGGTATATACAAATATTTATGCAAAATATTGTAACATCAACATCGTTTTGTTATTCCTTACGTGGAAGCTAATAATATCATTTATTTACATTATAATATACACGTGATTTGTCATTTCTATACCTGATCTGTTTTATACAAATTTAATTTTTGCCCACGAGCTATTTAAAATGCTGACAGTGTTAAGTGTTTGAGATGTTGCATCTTTTTGTACGGACCGTCGAACTTATTTCAATTGCGCAGAATAAAAACATCGAGCTTTCGATGTAAATTTGAGATAAAATTAAATGTGTTAATAGAATAAAAACGCATAATCTGTACTGAATATGGCGTGACTATTGATGTGTATTATGCACTATGACTCGGCACTCAAAATCTACGTTTTATCTATAAATAATTATATTATGCATGGGTGGGCGTAACTTGTAAAATTGTTATGGTGGGGAGAAGGTAAACTTTATAATTTAATATAGGTATAAATGTATAATCATAGATTAGATTTACATTTTACTTAATGCCTATCAGTAGTGGTATAATATTATATTTAGCTACATTTTTATTATATATATGTAAAAAAAGTTATTTTTTATTAGTTTTTTTTTAATTATTATTAATTAATAGTGTAACTTATGATTGGATAGCAGTATCTCTTATAAAAAAAAAATCGGTGAGTAAACTTACGTTGAACATTTTAGTGATAGGTACCTACAATATCAATGTCTTGAGCAAAGGCTGCGATGAGTACATTATTTTATCTCATAGCTGTCACCAAATTGTTGATCAGATTATAATGATAACGTTTTTATTCATTTCATTATAGGCACTATATCAACAACAATCCTATTAAGTTTAATCAGTTTTATGTTTTTCTATAATTAATTGTATTTTTTATTACTATATTTTCTGAAGATGATTTCCGGTAGAATTATGTTTTGTTAGCAACGATTTCGAAATATGAGTTATCTATTATATATATTATATATGCACGTACACAATATAATATTGTATACCTAGAATAATTATTATAAAATCCTATATCTAACCTAATAGTATTGTATTAGTATAATTACCTAACTTTCCATTTTCGGTCATTTACATTATATATTGCGTTACCGTATGCAGTGTACCTACCTGAAGTTTATTGTATGTTAATACCCCAAAGGTCGTAAACACAAACCTGTGAAAATAATAAAAAGCGGATGTACACAATTAGTGAAATAAAAATAAAAATCTCCGTTCTTGTCAAACCTAACTAGACGCATATACAGTAGAATTGTGTTAAATTTTAAATGTCGACTTTATATACACATCGCATACGTATATAGACGTATTATAGTGTATATTAAAATATAGTACCATGCCGTGACTTACCTTTATATCGCGGTGTAATACCGTAAACCATCATATAAGTCGCCTTTGACTTTTTAAAAACATATATTCCAATATATTATTTTCGAAGAGATTAGAGAAGAAATAGGTGCTGGGGAGGTATTTCCTCAATATTATATAGACCACTGCACTGCGGCGTGTCGTCTGTGTTGAATACGACCGTGTTCGCTTCCCCCTCGTCAAATTGTCTATAATGTACCTATACATACGGAGCTGCATCCGTGATACGATAAATATGTTATAGAAATGTATACGACCGTCGCGGAAAGCGCATCTATATACGTCAAGCATTTTTTTATTCATTGTCTTCGAAGGTTTCATCGTGGGAGGCATCGGCAGCGGTAGCGACATCGACGGCGACGGTTGTTTCGTCACGACGCGCGGTTGGTGGTGGGGTCAGTTCCTACGGAAATGCCGTCGTCGGTGACGTCACGACGTCGATGCGTATTTACGCGGGCGTACGGACCACAGTGCGGAGGAGCCATTGATCCGATGCTGCGTGTCGTCATCGAAAAACCCCTTTCGCCCGCAATGTGTCCCACGTGCCGCCCACACAAAACTCTTCCGAACTGCCGCACCGCGGCGCCGTCGCCTCCGCCGTCAGTTTCCTTTTTGTTATCCTTCGCCTTTCGGTCTCGCATACTACGCCCGCACACGCACGCACGTGATATACTCTCCGCGACTGCACTCTCACGCACTCGCTCGGCATTACACCACGGCGTGTAAATACGGACGGCGTATATCTATATAGAGGTGCATACATATTACATGTAAGTGTGGGTACGCGATCCCGCTGGAAAACGACGAGATGGGAAAACATAAACGGCATACAAATCGGATTGTGCGTTTAAGTTTATAATAATAGTATAGCCGTCCGCCGACCACCAGTGTTGCCAGCGCACCCGCACCTATATTTGCGTATTATAGTATATATTATACATCGGATCGTATACAAGAGGTGTTTGTCAGTTTCGCGGCTTTTCTCGGAACCCCCAAACACGGGAATCCGGAAGACACTGAGCTCGATTAAGGGTCGATGCTACAACGGATCAAACGATTTTTTCTCTACTCATTCTCCCAAAACTATAACGACTGAAAAAAAAATGTAGCGACGTAACGTATCATTTAATATTATAATTAAAGTCGTTTATAATGTTATGGTTCCTTAAAATATAAATAATTTATATTTAAATATATTTTTTTTTCTTATGAATTTCGATGTAGAAAATTAATGTAGCAGTTCTTCTCATCACTTCGTGTTTTAACCAAACAGATTTAATGCATTATACTCACGAATTTGACATTTTTTTCATATGTTAATGACAATCTCAAGTAAGTTTTTATTGCAGACAAGAAATTGTATCTAAATCTAAATTAAAAGTTAACGTAAAAATAATTTAACCTCATAATGTCAATTTATAAAAATTTCGTAATAGGTAATTAAGCTGCAGTTAAAACAATAACAAGTTATTATTGTAACATCTAATTGTTTTTGGATAGGTAGTTAAAATTTTATAATGACTCTAGGAAAACGTATTTAAGTAAGTACACCTATAAAATGGCAAACGGTTCTTTTTCAAAAGCTTAATAATAGGTACCTACGATATTATTGTTTTTTCAATACACGCGCATTTACGCATGCACAATAAATGAAAATTATATTATGTAGCATTGTACCTAATAATATACACACGACCACAACCACCGAAACACTCGATTTATCATTATTGTGTTTGGTGCGTAGATCTTATTGCATACACGATCGTTCTCGAGTGTTAGCTCTCAATGTCTGTAACGCGATAATAAGAGCAGCCACTTAATTCAAGCATCTTCCTTCTCCGACACCGCTAACGTTTATACGACATTTCATATTGTCATAATTTTCTAATTAACAAATAATATGATCATTTATAAAAGATAAATTTATAAAACAATAGTTTTTAATTCAAAGCGCAACGACTTGCCACATCTTATCATATAGATATTAATATGTGTATACTGTATTACTGTATATAATAACTAATAATTCAATATAATACACAATCTGCTGACAAATAATATTTTATCGTTTTAAAATCGGTCCGTAATACAATATAATAAAAAATAAATAATCAAAGTAAAACCTTTTCGTAACATTTACGTATAATATAATATACTTGTACACTTGTTTATACGTGTGTAGTCATACACATATAGGTAATATCAATATCTAATTATTGTCTGTGCATAATATCTCCGAATAGATTATAATGATATTAATATTTATTTCATACTTTATTATGATTATTTTTGTAATCAGTAATCTATTTTCGCAACATCAATAAATTGTATGTGTTAAAACGTATTACAAAGTTATAACTATCATATTGTCATATTATAATGGAATTGTTGACACTTGCTACAGTAGTGCGGCTTAATGGCACAAATTTTAAACTTGAAAACGATTCCATTTTCCGTAACGCTTTCAATTATTTATTGTTTAATTAATTATTAATATATTAAAATAAAATGCAATTCAAAAATAAAATATGGATAATGTATATATAGATGAATATAGGTACATTTGTTAAAAATGTACCTATTTTTTTCCGGAAAACAAATGAATTATAATAATATCTATCAATCGTCAAACATGATTATACTGTATCCATCATATTATGGTACACATTAAAACATTATTATGCACCTACAACTAAAAAATGTGTTACGTACGTGCCTATATAATGTACCTATTATGTCGAGTCCTCGAATTATAAATGATTCAATTGTCATTGTGTTAGATTTCCGAGTATTACTAATTTATTGCTGGTACTTAATTACTTAAATAAATTTAAATTAATAATGAAATCATTGCTATTAATATAATTAAATTAAAAATGAATTAAATTAATCAATTTTAAATGTTAGTTTTGATCACGTGCCGAATACACGCAATCAACTCATTTGTATCAAAAATACACTACATGCAATGTATTAGCAAATAATAATTACGCTGCACACGAATTTCATCCCGAAATCCCTTATCTACATGAATGGCGTCCCGAAGATATTTATCGACTACACGTGAATTGCGTCCCAACGTAAAAAATTATTTTCCTTCCCATTTCTCATTTCATACAGACTTAAGATTGTCAATAGCAAATTATGTAGTTATATTTATAATTATGTAATTATGTAGTAGGTTAAAAGTATTGATTTTTATCGGTGCTATACAATTAGGAAAAGTAAGTAAAACGAAAATGTGTAAAGCAATCCTGAAACCCATAGGCGTAGGGTGGTCAAATTTGTTGGGGGGGCTTTATCTCTTCCAGGAAGAGACATTTAAGAGTTTTTGGGAGGCTATGATTCAAACTGGGGGGGCTAAAATTCAGACTGGGGGGCTAAGTCCCCCCAAGCCCCCCGCTAACTACGCCTATGCTGAAACCACCACTTCATCAGATTTTAAAAATGGGAGACTAAAAAAATATTTTTAAAAAACATTTGTTATAATATCTGAATATTTTTTTTGAATTCTTGACTTAAACCAACCGTTTGCATTTTCATCCACCAATTTTGATCTAATCGAAACCGGCATTTTTCATTTGAATTGATGGCCACACGATTAATAATGTTGAGTGGACTGCTTTTTCAAAATCAGGCTCAAATTTGACAAAATCAAATAAAACCGGACGCCATTCATGTACCTATCTACTTATCAATTTTTTTATTTCGGAACGCAATTCATGTGTATTCATATTCATATTCATTTAATAATTTAACATAAAAACACTTAAATAATTTTATTTTGAAAATTAGTTATTACTATAGTTTTTCACACCTGAATGATACGACATACCTACGTATATATTATACAATTGAATGCATTTAAAAACTATACTAATCAATAACTCATTATTAGTGGAAGTTTCTTTAATGACGTGGTATTATGGTAATATTATAAGACTTTATTTATATAGCATACATAATAATATATATATGTATATATTATATGTATAATATGTACTCTACACAATATAACGAGTGACTCTAAAATAACGCGTGTTTCACTTCCGTGACAAAAAAAATGAACTTCCTCTAGTCTGTATATAATGTTACAATCGCTTCAAGAAATACGTTGTTACTTGAATATTTGAATACTATTCATTCAAATATTATTAATAAGCACATAATGATAATATATTTTATTTTAGCTTAGGGTAAATGGTCACATTGTTTGACACGATTATTCGACCTTTTGTGCCTCCCCAACTGTGTGAATGTGTCATTTGTTTGTAAGTCATACCACAGCGGAACAACATTGTTATAATATATTACACTATATAAACACTACACCTATATATATTATATAATGTATATATATATTGTATACTTTATATACTTAAACCGTGCTACCCCGTATCTTAAGAACGATTGTGAATATGTAATGGCTCGATCCATGTATTGCAGGTGCACGTTAATTAATATTGTTATTGTTGTTTCGGTATAATAGAGCTGACTAGTTTGCGCAAATTTGAAAATTGATTTTTAACCGCACCCAATACGATTTGTAACACGTTGTAAAAAAACCCCGACGTTTCAGTCCATTATTTTGGAGTGTGAATAACATTTTATAATAGGGTTTGATAAATTAATGAAATAAACGATGTGCAAAAACGTAAAAAGTGATAATGATGTATTCACAATTGATGTTCAATAGTTTGACAATTTGACCTGCTCGTTGGCTTTTATATAACCAACATTTAAAACGCCTACGCTTTACATAATAATATATAGTTTTCTCTCTTCACAAAAATAGATTTAAATCATATTATGTACATTGTGTCATTGTACAATGTATTAGATCACACTGAATGATAGCACGTTCGGTCAAAGTTCAAATTTGGTACAAAATAATATGATCCAATTTCTTTATATTTGAATAATTTTAATTGTTGTGTGATTTTAGTTGGTTTCTTTCTTATATTATACCACTATAGACTAGATATTATATGCGTTTTATATATTATATTGTTGAAGAGAGAAAGGAATAAGGACAATAATGTGCTAATCGTAGAAATCAGTTATGCTCTACATGCTTATACTGCGTGAAAATATTTTAAAAGAATTCCTTATAAAAATAAAAACATGTACAGTCTAGTATAATAATATATTATTATTATTAAATATTTCAAATAGCTGAGATGTTACAAAAGTGATTCACGGCAATCATATTATGTATAATTACTACTATAGTTACTATAGAGTCATAGAGATTAGTGTTTAAATTTAACGTTTAGTAATATAATATATTTTGTATTGATCGATTATAAATGCTAGAATTTATGATAATATATTAATATAATAATATGTATACTGTGTAGTGTGTAGGAGTATAGTGTGTATAAGATTACTTACTATTTTATTACATTATACATTACTATATAGTTTAAAATAAACATTTAATCATAACATGTTTTGTATTGACTTACAGTATTAATTATTATCGACTATTCAATTAATATGTATAAGTCGGTGACTACGTAGCAAAACCTATTAGTCGATCTTATCAAATTTTACAAGAGAGTATTTTACGACTACTATAAATATGTACCTTAACAATATTTGTGAGATTGATATATATATATGTATTTGTTCCACTCTGTTTTTCTTTTCAACTTATTATTTATACATATAAAACACACAAACAACATTACTATTACTTTTGATTACTATTTACTTTATTCAGTATACTGTGAATCCATCCGAATTTTTTTTTTAATTTCGACTTACGAGGTTATACTGTACGTACTATAAAAGTATATAACCATAGTTGTGGTGAATTATTATATTGAAATATTTTTATATTATATGTACCTATATGTATTACATCATAAGAAACATATTATTGATTAATATACATTTATAAAATAAAATGTATGGGGCTTTTCATCCTTTGTGTTTTTTTATGTAAAATACATAATTACTGTCTAAATACTTATTCCTCACAATAGCAATATTATTGTAATAATTATAATACATACTGTAGTATACTTTATACTAATTATATAATTTCTCTCACTTCAAAATCTCTTAAAGAAGTGTACAAGAGAGTCTCACAGACGTATTTCGTTATAAGAGTTCTCTGTACATCTCTGTTTTTTTAAACTTTTTTCTTGTAATTCCTTTTACACAAAACCTTTATATGGAGACAACTCATTAATAATTGTCAAAGTAATCAACTATAATTTGTTCATCAGTGATAAATTTTATATTTTTACATAAAAATATAGAAGTATTTATACATCTACAATAATATTTACACATACAACATCCACCTATCCGTGTTACCCGTTTTCAGTAATACCAGATATCGACTAATATAATATATTATACGTTTTATTTTTGTATAGGATATTACTATTTTTTTGTACTTCTATAGTAAAATATTCAAGGTTTTAAAAATTAGAGCCCTATGTAGTGATGCACTAAACTCTTTTTATATGTAGGGTAATAGTTAGTCAGTTGTCTTATCTTTTTACAATTTGTATCATTTTTAATGACATAACGAATGAATGACGAAACTATACTAAAAGAGTGGTGATGAAAAGTTTCATAAATAATTGATAAATTATCATGTTTTTAGAAAAATATAAACAAATTTTGAGTGCATCAAATTACCTACCCATTGTTCTGTCAATATTTTATCGTATTTATTTTTAAGTTTTTATCTTTGGAAAATTCATAAAAATAGTTTAAATTTAAAATTGTTTGGAATTTCAATAATAATAATAATAACAGTAATATTATATCATTATACTGTTAACGTTATTGACTGTTGTTGGTTTTCAAATATTCGATATGAACATACGCCCTACAATGTTTTAATAATACTTCGGCCACCAAAGGAATGCATCTTTTTTAAAAATAAAAACATTTCACATAATTTCTGTAGACGGTGTTATGTCATCTCGAACGTCCGTTCTTATTTAAATCGGCGAACCGTCCGGAAAGAAAATATAACGCAGTTTGTGCAGTGAACATAATTGTATGCGTATTATAGTGTCTAGTAGTAATGATAATTATCGTGTCTGCGGTGAAAAGTCATTTAAGACTAACGCCATTTATCATATTATATATTATTATAAAATATTATTATTCATCGTCGTGTTACGATGTGGGGGGGGGCACAACGGTCGGCGAGGCGTTGCACGTGTAACGTGTCCGTGCAGATAACTGAAATGAAAAATCAATTATTCGGTCGCAAAATATATTCTGCGTGTGTTATAGACTATGGCATTATAATACTATACTGTGTCCTCGAAAACCGATCGGCCGAGTGCACTGGCAGCGGGTCATGTCCTGTTCTGCGGTTAACCGCGCTACGGGCTCGTCCATTTCCTCTGGCTAGGAAAAAAATGACCGAAACGGTTCTCGCTAACGCACTGCTGACGGAATGCAATATTCATAAAAACTATATTATGAACATTATCAAAAAATAAAACCGTGGACGAAAACAAAAGAAACGGACGTTCTACATAAAACGCCGTATATTAAAATATATTCAATCCTTTACGAAGATAATATTTTGTTACATAAAAAAAATAAATACATTTTTCGTCGCAAGAATATACCTATACAAGTAAATATAATATTTATAAGTTGTCGTCTTGGCCACTGATACCAATTACCAGTATACCCGCAAACTTCTGTTACACCGTGGTTTAATAGTAAACTAAAAATTGTGTTAATGTATTATATAATTAGAAAAAATATAATATAATATATATTATATTATGAGAGTATGAGACTGTTGTAGTGGGTGCCGCTATTTTGTGTTTGACTTGGCACGAAACGCGTTATTTAGAGTCGTTAGATTGACGCGGCAGTTAACAGAATAATACGACTCCATTAATATTATAATATCATCCAAGTTTGTTTTATAATGCATATTATATGGACGGCGACGGCGTGCGACGGTGGTTGCATATTGAAAACATCTGTTATTAGTGTTATTACCAAACGGCGAACAACAAATCTTGTCACGTGATCTATTGACAAGTTTCAAAACAAAAAATCACGAGACGGAAACGATTTACGTAAGTAAAACACTGTCAAGTGGTCCACGGACCACAGCCGGTCTTGTTATTATTAATATTGGATTTTATCGAGAAAAAAAACACTGCTGGTAATAATTACTAAGGTTAGGTTCTATTATGATTTCAGTATTCGTGTTGTATATTTATAACGATTTGTAAAAACTTTTTACACACACTGATTAGTGTTTACCATTTACCGTATCGTGTCCGTGAATCGTTGACTCTTCTTTGAGGTATCATAATACAGTGTTTCACTATGTATGGTATAGTGGAAGCAAATTAATCTACGAATCTACCGGTCGAAAACAAATTATAACCGTGTCCTAGAAAATGTTCTCGGAAGGTCGAAATAATTGTGATGTATTATATTTTATAAAACGAAAAATAAATACCAACAAGTAGTTTAATTTATGCCGTGTGGCGTGTGGTTACCTCCCGGTTTAGTCATTGACACCACAAACAACAATCGAATGTGATCACTTAATGGTAATCCTCCAGAACTGTCGAGTGAGTTTCTAACGAAGAATAACGTGTATTATATAGTTATATTATTACGTTTACGCTAAAATTAAATAAGACTATCTGTCGAATCTTTGTAAATCGACTATAGCTTTTCGGTATTGACGCCCAAAAAATTTAATTTTAGCAATAAACTAAGCCGGAGTGTCGTCAGTGGGCGGCTTCACCACTCAAGTCCTTCTGTTCATTTTGTTTCTATTTCGAACCTCTATTATTCTTATTATACTAAATACTGTATAGAATATAGATTGTATAATTCAAATAAACAAACAAAACAAAAAAAGAAAAGAAAAGAAAAGCATTAAACTATTAAATATTACGAACACCATTTGATATCAAATTCCTCAAAAAAGAGAAAAAGATGGTAATAAATTTGAAAAATTTATAAACCTAATTATTGTGTGTGTTTGTAAAAGAGTATTTGTCGTCGTCGTCATCAATGAGTTTGAGCCGAGTGACGGTTTATAAAAACGTTGTTTGTAATCAGCTCATCATAATACGATATACATACATAGTTAATCGTTGTATGTTTAAAATTAAAACATTTCAAACACCTCCTACATAATATTATATTCTGTTATCTGCATTATATTATTGCTGTCGTTCGTTGTTTATTTTTAGCAGCATAATATATTATACTAAAATCTGTATAGTTTTATTTTGATTTGAAAATTTAAAATGAAATGAAATCCATTTCTCCCTTTCTGCTACCCAAGAAACCAAGACAGTCGTTATGAAATCATTTATACTTGGAAAAATTACTTATACAAAAGAAAACCGACAACATCGCGAGTATGTCATATTATAATAATATTAAACTATATTGATATACATACAATATACACAATATCGATCAACGGTTTTCCACTGTTACATTATACTATTATAGTAAAGAAACCTGTAATTGACTATTTGCGTTCCTTCAATCTGTACAATGCGCACATAAACGGTTTATTCTATCTATTCACTAATGTAGTATGTACGCGGAACGCTATCCATAGTTTGGTAGAACCAAGGTTGAGGACTCATGTAATTTGCGATAGTGTAATATATATATATATATATTGTAATCGATTTTCTTTTCCATGGTAGGTTTTATGTAAAATAACATTATGTTTACGTACACAACACAATACCTACACATGTATGTGTAATTGTTTTTATTTCCTTCTTCGATGAAATATAATACTATGTACTACGAATTCGATTAGAGTTCAATTATTATATTATGTTTATTTTATCGATAGAAGAATAACATTTCAGAAAACAACTAATAGTGTTATGCACGAGCTACGAAGAAAAAACAAAAAAACGCGATTAGAAAAAAATGCACTTTATGCGCTATTTTAATCGGGCACGCAATTTATGTTTGCTAGACAAGTGTAATAGTTATTAATAATTATTATAATGTTTACCATCATCGTAGATATTTCTATTGCTTACTTCATAAAAAATAAAAATGATCTTATTTAGATTAAAGTATTTGATTAATGGAAAACACATTGTTGAAATTTGACTACATTCAAAAACGTCTAGCCGGATACCTAACCAGCCTGATAAGACGTATAGCGATAACCAGATGTATATTAGATTCAGTTGATTTTCCCGTGTACTCTTCGCACACATTATAAAAAATAAGTTATCACAATATCACGGTCACGAGTGTAAATTTATAAAATTTAAAATAGATACTAGGTATTAGGTACCTACGCAATCATAATATTCAACAATTCAACCCACGAATGCCGCATTTGAGTGGGTGGTCAACGTCATAACAAGGGTTGGTTACATAGAGCAGTGGGATGAAAAGGACTAAGAGGTATTATGTATTTTTTTCAAACCACATACTCCAAAAAAATAGTTGGCTCCATTCATTTATACAAGATGTAGGCATAATGGGTGATCAACTTTTCCGCCAAAATCAATTTTTCCATTTATTGCCACCAATACAATAATATATATTTCTCTTTTCCACCACAACAAATTTCAATTTTATTTTATTTGTTTAATATTCCTATTATGAAAAAATGTGATGTTATTGATAACTATTAGTTAGCAATAATTTTTAAAATAACAAATAACTGAATAATCGATTAATTAAATAAATTAGAAAAAAAAAAATTAAGTATATACTATTATTTTATTGTAAAATATTTTTAAAAGAACGCATTCAAATAATACTTACACGTGTACAATGTACATGCATTTCTTAATTTTCAATAAACGACAGTTTGAACTTTTTCAATTAAAACATTATTTAACCATTATAAAATAGACGATATCTATAGATAGATATTATCTATGTGATCTATTGAATAATATTTTAATTCTTACAATAAGGGATTATCAAAATATAAGAACTGAAATTTGTGGTGGCGGAAAATGAAACTTTATGACTGTATAATATATTATTGTACTGGTGGTAAACGGAAATGTCAATTATGGCGAAAAAAGGTAACAGCTGGAATAATAGCTATTGCTGACAAATTTTATTCTTCTCAATGTTATTTATTTTTCGTTTAATGCATAATTGGTAACGACCATATACCTACTAAAAAAATTATAAAAAATTTATAAGAATACAAATCATTACACAATTAATTATATCAGTCAATTCTTTCTTTTAAACCCTGTACACTAGTCATCCCCTGTATATTTTATGCAATTTTTAATAATATTTTTTCATACGTTTAAAGGTACCCGAATAAAAATATTTAAAAAAATATAAAATATGTTCATGTACTGACAAAGTTCCGCGTTGTTTCAAATGCCAATTCCAGACTACGGCATACAAAACCTATCTATAACCCCTTCTCACCGTTATTAATTACGTCACTGACATCTACACCGACCGTACATCGGCGACTGGCGCACGATTGTGTAATAAATATAGTAAATTAATAACATAATATAATATTATTATTCTTACGTCTGAAAAACATTATTGCGATATTATTATGCGGTCCACTACGGCGAAACGTCTACGATTTACGTCGGGTGGGTGGTAACTGGTGGGGGACATCGGTGAACGGGAAAACAGCGCTCGTGTACGCGCAACGGGTGAAAAAAAAAAAAACAAAATTCGCCATAAAAGCGTCGAGGCCGTCGGGTTGATTTTCGCTTTGAAATCGAGAAAAAATTTTGTTTTCATAATATTGTTGTTATTATTATCGGTTTATCTGCGACCAGTCACGACGAGTCGATTTTCGACGGAGGGGCGCGAACGACGAACGGAAGGTGGGCGGCGGCAAGAGTCGCCATCGTCGGACAGATGGCGCCACGGCCTTAAAATAAAACGGAACGCTTCGCGGTGGACCTCCCGCCGGCAAAGGGATTAAGAAACTCGTCACGGCCACCGCCGCCGCCGCCGCCGCCGTGTTTGCGATTTACCGTCGACTACACTAACGCTGTCGCTCCGTCCCGTTGGGATGCAAATGCATTCGGCTCGCTGCGACGTACGCGGTTTTGCATAGGCACTTCGTCGCGCGGCGATCCGATCGGACGCGAAGGAATTGCCCCTCGGCGAGAGGAAATCGCCGTTTTTCACCCCGCGAAAAAAAGAAAAAAAAAAAAGGGACTTTTCGAATATCATCGTGACCCGTTCGGATCGCTCGTATTATAATATGGCAACGACGGTCGCATTATCATCGTGCGTTTTGTCGGCGCCGCCGCCGACCTTACGCGCCGACGACAGCCTTGTCATTGAACCGAGAAATACCAGTTTTCTATTGTTGTGCGCGGAGGTTTTATTTATTTATTATTTATTATTTTTTTTTTTATTTTCTTTTTGTCTCCGCTCGCGCAAGCCTCGGTAAAAGTTTGACGGCCGTTCACCGATTTGTTTTTTTTTTCTATTTTATATACATATATATATCTCATACCTCGTCCATCTCTCTCTCTCCCCCTCTTCCGCTGTCCGCCTCTCGTCTCGCACGACGGGTAGGTGGGTCTTCTATACGTGCGCCGCCGATTTGTTTTTTTTTTTTTCTCCCATTTTCCATTTATAATACCTACCTATAATACGAGCTATACCTACACTTACACCCGAGGGGCCTGTGCTCTTCAATTACGAATTATATCCGGCCGAGACGACGGCGGCGGAGGAACCGATATAATATATTATTATTATTATTATTGCCGGGCCTCCGCGCGTATACCGTTATAACCCGGACCGAGGCCGTTCATTATCATCATAAACGCGACGCGCACACGTACACACACGCGCACGATCGGTCGTGCGAACACGAACCTATGCGCACTCGCGGCTTCGCGCACAACGTCGCCATTGTGTGTCTGATAAAATAATATTATTATGTGTAATAATGTGTGTGTGTGTGTGTACGGAATAATATTGTTGCGATATTACACATTATAATATTATTTTTATTTTTATCCTTCGCGAAATCGTCGAGCGGCGATAATAATGTCGTCGTCGTCGTCGTGACCGAGCGTGTTGTCGCGTTTAAAATAATTCGTTTTAAACGAAACTTTAACGACGTTTTTCACTCTACTCGTCATCATGCCTACAGTACTGTCGTGCACGATACCAAAATATTATATTATTACGACGTTATTATATTATTGTTTTGTTTTTCGTTTCGCATGCGTGCGGACGTAACGTACGCGTATCTCCACACCGCAGTCGCCGTTATTGATACGTACACGACATACGACGTGCGTAAATATTGTAATAATATTATTGTGTTGCGATCACGAAACCCTTTTGTCAGCGGCCGCGTAAATACAACGCGACGTTTATAATGCGTATGATAATAATATGACACATTAAACCGGCTTGTGTCTTAAATACAGTAAAACGGAATCGCCTTGATTATATTATTGTGCATATAATATAATAATTCAGTACATATCGTTCAGTGTAGTGCGCGAGATTCCGCGCGTGTACGGATATTACCGAAATAAAAGGGAAACTGCGATGAGACGATTATTTTATTAACAAGCCGTCTCTCTCTCGCTCGCTCGCTCACTCACTCACTCCCGTTTTCTCTGTACCCGTTCCACGTCCCCCACCCATTTCCAGCCGGAATACCTATATTATTATGTATCTAATCTATTATACATCGCGCGATGCCCGTCGCCGTTTTATCGCTAGACAACCGCGTTTACCGTTGTTACCATAAATACAAAAAAAATAAAAAATATTAAAATATTCCATATACTTGCCTATACTATGCACCTCCGTTGGTTTTTTTTTTATTAAAAATCCCATAAAGTTTTTTATGTTTGTCATGACTTTGTGAGCTACTACGTATCACAATAATAATTGTATGCGGTTTTAGTCTTTTATAAATCAATGCTTATACGTCATTTATCATGTTTTAATATGTCTATTATAGGTAGTTTCAAACTTTAATAAGCCGTGTGCATTTTTATCGGAAAGTCTGCAGTAAGAGTCTCTATATAATAATTTAGTGATGTATTAGTCGGGAATCAGTTGGATAATATACGACATATTGATGTTTTACATTCCTTGTTTAGTTGTTTATTATTTACGTACACGCGTCTGTGAGAATGCATATTGATTTTCCGTCGGGTGGGTGTGTGATTCGCGTGTACGTTTTGAGAAAAAGTATATTTATTATTCATATTTTACCAGCGGTGACACGATAACGGAAGTCGAAAAAGAGTTCTAAAGTATGTGTAGGGTGCAGCGTTGTGTGTAGGTAGGTCAGTATTACACTATTATATAGGTGAACCATTTCATAATATAATAATAAACATCTACATCCGACAAGATTTTACTATAATCGTCCGCTAGTATAGAACTATTATGTTGTTAGTATAAATTGTATATGAACGGTTTGAGCATTTTGGAGTAATATTAATGGATCTATTTGTAAACTATAGATGAGAACCTATAGCTTCTTCAGTCTCGTTTCAGTCAAACACCCCACGTTTAACATCGGAGTCGTTTTGAAACATAAAATATGTATTATCATTGGGAATTCGGTAATCGGTATCTCTGCACTATTGCGCGGAAACCCGTAATAATTAATCGTATGATTGGAGATAGTAATCGCGACTACACAATATCTACACAATTAACGCCAATAAACAGATTCGCGGGTCACCCATAGTTGTTCTGACATAAAACTACTGTATTATTTAATGTTTAAATCTTCAGCTTAGTACACCTCAATATTATTATACATTTATAATAGATATAGAGAAAGCTACTAAATGTTTGAAAATAACACTAAACCGCACACTTTGGTCCCGAGATAACGTTTTATCGCTCAGTGCCCCAGTCGTCCGACGACCGATTAACCAACACGAGCACGTCGCGACTCGTTTATTCGAATCGAACGTTTTGCCGCCCTCCTGAAATTATACGTCCGTCGTCAATGTATTTGTAAATTACAACGACTCTTGGGTATAAAATTATGCATATTGTATAATATTATTATCTTCACGTGGCGTTTTTGATTTTAACGCACATGATAATAAACACCATTTTCACCCTGTCTCTTTGCCTCATCGCTGGGTCCATATTATAAATGTATCAATAAGTATCATACCACTTCATTGTGCCTACAGTAACCACGAAATGCAGTTTGCTGTAAGTTTAAGATTAGCGTTAAAGTGTTATTATATTCGCACAAAGCGTAAAAAAGATAAATTATACGAATTTGTACAAATATAATTATCGTATACTTCAATACCTATCAACATACTACATAATACACATAATAATAACATCATATCGATTTAAAATTTCGAGAAAATGACGTAATATTTAATAAATTCGCAAAATAAAATATATAAATAATAAAAAATTCTTTCAAACCACACGTTTTCTGAAAAATGTAATTCGTCGATGACTAATTTAATGGGGTTATTTTTAAACAATTTTCGACTTATGTGAATTATTCTACATTGAATATTCTTAAAATCGTAACTGTATATAAACACGAACATATTTCTATTATTTATCTATAAATATATACTTTTTTCTAATACTGATTTATGTTGATTTTTAAGAATATTGCACGAAATAATTTTCGCCGATGAAATTAGAAATGTGCATAGACCAATCGTGTTCAGTTATCAGTATAAATAATCTGACTTTATGTATATTTTTTAGCACTTGAACAATATAATTAATAACTATTTGGAAATTACTATACATTTAAGTATTGGTTCAAAAACTTTTAAAAATTACTCTTTCAGTCCGCACATTTCCATTTATTCGCACATTTCCATTTATTTTCCTAGGGGTTATTAGAGTTAAAGTATTGATAATGTTGTTAATGAAAAATAAAACTTTTATTTCATTCGTTGCGTGCGAAAAATACCGTAAAGTGTAATTATAGGTAAAGTAAACATAAATATAAAATAAAGGAATACAATATTTGTTTTCCAATATAATTTCGTGTTTTGGTGTAATTACGGTTTTAGACCAAATAACCACCATAATATACATAATAAATACATCTAGCGAAATGTTGACTTTTAAAAATACGTGAGACCGAAGGGGACCAAATCGCGATCACTCGTCTGTGAAAATAAGCATTATGCCAATACCGTCATTATGGTACAAAACACGTAAAGAAAAGAGAATTACTCGGCGGCCATAGACTAAAATAATTTTATTTATGTATAATATTGTATACGGCTCGCAATATTATTCAGGTACGCTTTGCTAGCGGGTTAAATGAATTCCACGCGGGTCTCTATACAGATTGAAATCATCGTCGAGAGTTATAGACTGCTGTTGTAGAATACTTCGGATTTTTATTTCTGTAGACGTAGTTGACTTGTCCACGCGCGCGTACTACACTCGATTCTTATATATATGTCTATACTATATATATACTACTATAAGTATACGAAATGAATGATCGGTCTGGAATTTTGTATTATTATTATTATTATTATTTTGTTATTCTTTTGTCGACTGTTTTATAATCTCCGCGGCGGTTCAAACAAAAGGAGTGCGTAATGGCCGCAATGTTATTATACTTACGGTTATAGTTTTTTCCTTGTTTTTTAATTTTTTAATGTGTTTAATTTATAAGATAGTTGGTCCCGTATCGGTTTAGGTGACTATTTTTTAATGAAGTGCTTATTGATATGTATAATCAATTATAATATTATACACGGGGAATTTGTGTGTGGTTCGATTATAACAGTTAACACTCATTAAATTATTTCGATAACATAATAATATTTACCTGTTTATATTTCATATTTTATTATATAAAATTTATACACTATACATATATTATATAACTCTATACTGAATAGAATATTATATGTATTTTCATCGTTTATATACCCACGTTTTGAAAACCAATCTGCCTGTTGGGAAATCTTCGAAAAGCAGGGTTCGCTATACATATAGATTCGATATACATATAACCGTACAATATATATAAGGAATCCATGCTTATAATAAATACCTACATAGTAGTGAGGCAGCTGCAATACAAAGAAACTTTCTAAAAGATTAAAAAATAAATAGTATCATTGCGTCATTATACAACAATAATTATTATTGTTATAATATGTAACGTTATGTAACTGTAGTGGCGCGTCGCGGTGGTGATACGGACCTGCTGGAATATCGGTAAAAACTTACCTCCTATCCCTGGTGACTATTTTCCATTAATCTAGCGTTTTTTCATAGTTTTTAATGACGGGATGCGTGTGTTTAGCTCGGGATCTAAACATCTCTGAGGTGCCTCCTAGCTCCACGCGAGGCACTTTTAGCCTCATATTATATTACGACTTAAGATATTATATCACGATTTAAATCATGTATTATATAAATAAATTTCTAAGTCCATCTGTATATCAAAATAAGTTTTGTGTCTCGTCAATTCTATATATAGGTACACTGCGTGGTAATGTGATGGTATAAACTATATCGCCGCCAGTCGCCACTGCTGTCGATCGATATAGAAGATGATCCGTTGCCTGTGGGTGGTGGGTATTTCGCACTATGTGAAATGGTTTTATCTCGTTCCGTTAGGCAAAACTCACTTAATTCAAACAAAATATACCGAGCACTACAATACTCGCAACACAGTGCCGAGAAATACTTGCAACGTAATTTATACACGATGGGAGACAAATAACTGCCGTGAAAGCTCTTCTTTTGACTGACAAATATATATATATATATACATATGTATATATTAAGATTTCGAAGAACGTAAGGAATTCGTTAGATTGTAAAATCTTATTTATTTAATAGACAAAAGGTCAGTAATAATACTGCAGTAGTTATGTAGCGGTAGATATACAAGAAGATACTATATTTACTTTCCCCACGTCGTCGGTGGTTCTAATTCAATCTCTCCAATTTAAAATATTTATTATTCTTGCAAAATATTACGGTTTAAAAACTAACCGCCTAACCGTTGTATATATAGTATACAGGACTTCTTAAAAATATAGTTAATTACACACGGTTGTTGTCCGAGTGTAGGTTTAATGATTAAAAATCATATGTATGTATATCGGTTACTATATTAATAATTAGTAATTATTAATAAAAATCAGAAATCTTATCTTGAAAGAAAATATTATGTTACCATGTAATGTACAGTTTTTATGGAGTTTATAATTCAAGTTCTAAACATTTTTAAATTTAAAACTTACCTGTCTTTATATTTTATTTATACTTTGTAATATTTTAAAACTATTTTTTTTAATTTCCCACTTTGAATTCCAAGTTATAATTGAACTGATAATGTAGAAAAGTTAGTTTATAATATTTTATATTCATTAAATTACCGACCAAAAAATTATTCAATTGAAGGTCATTTTATAAAATCCAATTTCGTTTTACAGTTTTTTTTTTTTTCATATAACTAAAATATGATACATTTTTTCACTTTATAATCATGTTTTAATATACCTAATATATTGTAGTCATTGTAATTTGTTGGTATAAACACATAAGCCATAAAGTACTTCCTCAATCCTCAGAGCCATACAATATTATAAATACCGAATAATAATAATACATAATATATAACTAATACAGTCTTTGATAAATTTCAAATTTACAGTATACATTTTTATATTTTATTAACACTACAATACAACGAATAAGTTTCGGTGAATCGTGTGCTGTAAGCGTGGAATTTTGTAGTTTACATTTGTTATAGTTTATTATATCAGTGAGGTTTATAATAATATAGTGTAGACGCACGCGCATTTTCAGTACACGCGTCGGACAGGTGTTATACCATATTATACCAGTTATAACGAATTCTTCGCCGTCGTCTTCGTTCTGACATAGACCAGAAAAAGGTACAATTATTACTGTGCAGTATGCACACATTACTCATCCAATAGTTTTAGAAAACTAGTCACCCTTCTCGTTATTCAAAATATGTATAACTTGTGTAATGTCTTATACGACCGGGCATGATAACAATATATATATTACAAATATTTCTTGAAAAAATGTTATAGTTAAATAATAATATAATGGTTGTAAACAAAATTTGTCTGTTTTCCATGTTTTCCATTTCGGTGCGTTAAACAATGTTCAGGCTTCATTGATTATTTAAAACTTTCAACAAATTGACGGGGGAGTTTCAAACCGTACATGACATATATTATAACCATTATATACATGTACGACTGCTAGTGAATAATAATCGATTCGGTGCAGACGCATGTCTGCATTGCACAGTATCGACTTGTCTACTATTCTACATAAATTGAATTAACCACTCACAGATGAATTGGACCCGACATATAATATATATATAACGACGATGACGAGGAAGAGAAAGAGGAACTAACCACGAAGAAGAAATGTACCGGAAAAAGACAACAATAACTCGTATACTGCTTTGGCCTCTAGCTCTATAAGGTTGGGGCCTATGGCACACTATACAATATAGTTGAAGAGTAAAATCGAAAGCGCGTTTTTTATTTTATCATCGACTAGGAAAACTTGTTTTACTATTTATAGAACTCGTCGTTTTATACGGAATAAACTCTGACGTAACTAAATCTGCCTAGTGCGACACACGCACTATAACGCTGTGTGCATGTGCGTTGACGATGGCTACGTCAACGTGACAACGTCGTTTGGTGCTTTGGTGAACGTAATTAGATCGACGACAACGTGAGATCAGACATAAATTGATGTGCCGGTAATGTAAATTGAGGCATAAATGCCGAGTGACTTAAGCCAATATACATAATAATTATGATTCAATAGTTTTATTCTTATATTGAATTGGCATTATGTAAAAAGACTACATATTTGATATTTCATAAAATGCTTATAGACGTATTCTATAGGTACACTAAATATATTATCTATTCAAAATTGAATTTACAATAATATTAGCTATTCTTAGCTAAGTAAGTTATTTTTTATTAAAACATGGAAGTGAGGAATAACACTTAATAAGAAACCTTTGTACTGTACAACTCACGTACCATTAGTTCGATTGTTGATTAGGGCCACTGTCCTTAATGCAACTTCTGTGGTTGAAATTTTATCAGCAATTAATACATTTCTCTTGGTAGACTGTAATTTATTTCTTCTCTATATTATACTTATAGTTGTTTAAAAATCTTGACGGATCCCAAACTGTTGCGAACAGGAAAATTCCTAATCGGCTCCCAAAAAAAAAAAAATTAAATTTAAGCTGTCATGTCAATCACCTAAATTTTTAAAAAATCAGGAGTTCATTAAGAACATCATTGACAAATTTTCATCGAGTGAAATAACACGTATCGGTATGGATTTTATAAAAAATGTTTGCCTAAAAAATTACCCAATGTATGATTTTTTTTTATGTTTCTATTTATACATGCAGTTTTTTCAATTTAACGCTAAAATTTAATATTATTTTAATAAAAAAATTACAATAATATATGATTTTTCTGTATAATTTTTATAAGTTACTTAGTTTACACCAACACATACTTTACCACACCTTTTTTGAGACAGTTTTAAGCCTATATGAAATGAAAATGAATTTGTGTTGTAAAAAACCAGAGCCGTTTGGAAATTTACCTGATCTTAAAAACTTTTTTGACGGGAGCTGTTTAGAAATTGAACTTTTTGCAAAACGGGAGACGAATCGGCTACGTCCAAAAATTTTACTAATTTGCATTCAAATTTAAATTTTGTATTCATTATAATTTTATAAATTGTAATTTGTTATTAGAACTCACCAGCTATGATGTTCGGTAATTGATCGCCAGTATAAATAGACCGATGGTCATACAACTGCTAATTCATATAGTATTTAGTTTATTATTTTAATAAAATTATACATCCATTTTATGTATTATTTCATAATCTTTTTATTTAGCTTTAATTGAATAATGCAACAATAGACCGGAATATCTTAATCATATAATTATTTATTTCATTGCCTCATTTGCTTTGGGCATTGTGTGTAATACCAAGTCAATTTGATAATTATGTATAATATTAAGTAGTGTATTTTTGGCATATAATGTCAGATTATTCATATTGGTGGTAAGTTACCTATGGTAACATATAATATATGTATGAAGATATATTTTAACAGTTGTAAATTTCTAATAGACATTTATTTTAATATGCCCACTAAAAAAATATACGTAAACAACACGATTGTGTTTATTCAGGTGTCTGCGATTTTTGTTATATTCCACGCATGATGCGTACCTAGATACAGTTTATACCTACATGACTGCATATGTAGGTAATTGTTTGAGCAATTAAATAAATTGGATGAAAATCGTATTTATTTTCCTTTACAGTAACAATCTGAAAAAAAAAAACATTGTACTTGTTTCAGCAGTTTATGTTGTTGCAGTTATATGTGATGGAGGTTTTTTGTTACTATATAGTGGCCCCGCGTCTGTCTATCAAATTTTCTCATGAGAACCAAAACAAATATTATAATTTTATTTTATTTATCTAATAGGTATATTACCTATATAGAATTATTTTTAATGACTCCGCGGACTCCACTCCATCACTGTCGATAGTGCGTCATTACTGAGATCCAATAAAAAAAAAAAAATGGATATGCCGTATAATAGTCCATAGTCGAGTTAGTGGGTATATTATATTATTACTTATTAGTGTACCTGTAATATTCGTGGATCCAAGGTCGTATTGAGGATGTAAGGATAACACATAACATTAAAAAACTGGTCTCAATCTATAAATATCATACATTCAGATACTCTTTGCAACAAATATAATAGCATCGACTTTGACGGCGATTGTCTGAAATGAAAAACAGAAGAAACCAGAGAAGACTAAAATCGAAAAAAAAATAAGAAAAAATACCCTAGGAGACGTATGCGTACGTGTCTTACGTATGAAAATACTCTCCTTTGTGCGTTGAAAATAATAAAACTCATCCCTTTCGATTTTTCAAACCTTAACGATAAATTACGAATTTACCACGCATCACACAACTACCGCCGCTGTGTCGTTGCAAGCCCGTGCATGCATCATGTACGGGGTGTTAGGTCATTTCTTCCGGCCCGGCGGCGGACGTTTTACGACTGTTTTGAAAACCGACACAATACCGTCAAAAATCGAATGCACGCTCACAAAATGTCGTATTGATGGCATAATAATACACGTTGTTTTCGTGTTTGTTGTCGAAAATATTTATAGAAACGCGTCACGACTTGTTTACCGGTGTGTAAATACTGAAAAACAAATATATATATATTTTTTTACTCGTTGTTGTCGTCTTAAAAATCGCAATAGTTACTGCCTACTGCAATAATTTATTATACGTATCATATTATTATCAACATCATCGTATTTATAAAATCGTCGACTTGAAATTTACACAGAATTACAGACTATATAAGTAGACTACAATTGAATTGAACGGACGAGAAAAAAAAATGATGTTAAAAACAAAAACTCAATATTGCGTAGCCTCGATATTAAATAGTTTTTTTCGCGTTGGTTTTTCTTTTTTAATTTGTTTGTCTTATAATCGTCGTATAAAATTCGACATCTTATACAGATATGGAGACGCGGTACAATAATTAGTATAGTAGTCACGAATTATGAGTGTTTTTTCGACAATTGTTATTGCGACACAATCGAGTCGAAGTATAATATTATGAATAAACACATTATTATCAATTATGAATTATCAGCGAACGTGTACTATTTTCAGATCTTAATCGTTCAGAACAAGTGGTGTATGTTATTACTTGTCATTATCGATGTATAAAATTTAATTTATCGAAAATCGGTTTGAAAATGACAAACTAAAATACCGTAAAAGATTATACAATGCACTTTTATAGCGTACTATCACTCGTAAAGTGTACACGCGCCGTACGTGTATATTATATATATACATACCCACATACATACAATATACGAAATATGGATCACTGACCCCGTGGGCATTTCTGGCTTTCTGCAATCGTTTTATAAACGACTAAAGAGGTTATTGGCTGTGCTGCGAAAGGGCCGCCGGGACTGCATTAATAGTATCGTATTTGTGGGTGGTATGTAGGGGAAGGGGCAGGCGAAAAGACAGTCGGTGTTCAAAAGTTGCAAACAAGGAAACGCAAACATACATTTATCTAACATCACGTACGTATCTATATTAGATTTATTTTTATAGTAGGCACCTATACAATGTTGCAATTATTATAATATAATCGGTGTCGACGGTGCAAAAATAGTGACGTATTGTAGTCCAAACTGGATTTTTTTTTTTACATTTCTTTTTCGTAAATAATACACGTACACACCGTTACGTGCCGTCCCTGCCGTCCTCTGGCCCGTTATATCCGCTCGCGATTAGCATACCGATTTGACAATATATCGCGCGCGATTTCTGGTCGCGACACGTCATTGATCGTCGTCGGTCGATCGTCATCGGTGGCGTCGGCATCAGGAGTTCTCTGCGATTATGCGCGTGAAGTAGAACGGGGTGAGGATTTTTTATTTCGGTAAACTTTTCACTTGTTAATGGGCCATACACCGCGATCGCTCTGTACAAACACACACGCGCGCCAGCCCCGCCCCCACCACCCGTCGCCCGACCCATAATATTCCGTCCCACTTCACGTCCGATTACAACTGTGCGCGCGCCTGTGTGTGTGTCCTTTACCGCCGGCCCGAGACATGCACCGCCACGCGTACCCCCTACCACCTACAGGCCACCCGATCGCTGTAGCGTTTTCCCCACTTCTCACGTCCATCCCTTCCACAATGCATTCATTGTGGTGGGGGTAGGGTAGTCGGGGCGGCGGTGTACATACACCGCTACCACCGGCGCGCGGCGCGCTCTTCTCTCACAACGGCAGAGGCGGCGGACACTCAATATGGCTTCCGTACGATTGGTCTCCGGTCGCTCGTCCGCTCCGTAAAAATAATAATTTTTTTTTTTTTAAATAATAAAATTTTTGCGACAAAATTTGTAGTCGCTGTTTAAAAAAAAAAAAAATTCCAATACCTACGATTTGTATTTTGCGCGATCGTTTGTGTGGCCGTCGCCCTCGAGTGTAACATATTTTTATTTCATGTAAATCGTTTTATGCGTGTGCGCTAAAATCCGTGATCGTATCGTTAAAGTGTATGTGTGTGTGTGTGTGTGTGCGCGTCCTATTCTATAAAATATTATAATAAATGCTGGTGTTATTGTGTCCCGAGTGATTAGTGTCGCTGTCGTATCCGACGCGGTGCGCACGACAAGTGAAAATATTATATAATTGATGTGTAGATCGTTGTGGCTTTATAGAGTTTAAAAGTCGTCGAGTGTCGGTGGTGTAAATCCGTCGTCGGCGTCTTCGCTTGCGATATCCATTATGTCGTATTTCTGAGCCGCTTCGGTGAAACTAAATTGCCGCTGCTGCAATAGTCATCTTCATCGTCACTACCATGAATTACCGTCCGAAACCTAATCCTTTCGAAGGCTTGAGGAACTCTCCGTCTTCGCACAACCGTGGAGGACTCAGCTATATGACTACGTGAGTTGTTTTCCCAATTCTATTTCTTTATGGTAGCCGCACCCATCGCTCCACATTTGGCACGGAAACATACGTCCTTCGCCGACGTTTAATCCCCTCGGCAACCCGGTATTTGGGTCGTAGAAAGTGGACATTTCTTATCGCATTCGCTCTGTACAGTCATAGATTGACATGATTTATTCCCTGTCAACGTATTGATAACGTGCGTTCGATATATTATTGTGCACGTGTCTGACCGGCGTCGAATATCGGCCGTCAAAGTTTTTACACGCTGCCGCACCGCACCCGTTGTTAAAAAAAATCTGTTTTTATTTCGGTTCCATTTGCAGTGACGTAGATATAGGTAGGCAATAGTACAGTAGTGCCGTTCAGTAAATTTAATACTTGTTTAAGAGTGTACGAGATGTCGGGATCATCCGATTTCCGTGTGTCTCGCGAACTTTCCCCCTTCGGTTGAAGAGGATTAACGAGAAGATTGCGGACGAAACCCGAACAGAGCCGCTCCTCGTCGCATGCACCTTACTCACTTACGATATAACTACTTCTTATATATATATTATTACAGTAGTAGTCGGCTGTCGCATAGGATTTTCCATTTACATCCTCTCGTCTCCGTCTATTATATTTATATATGACGTATATTAATACATTATCTTCGTTATGGAAAATACAACACGTCCTGTGTATATGACGTGTCGACTTTTATTTGGTGTCAAACTGACATTGACATTTTCCATTGGAAAGTCGATGGTAAAAATTTTACATTCGTGCGATGATGGTACAATAGGTAGTAGGGGCCCGCGTCGAACATGAGATTAGAAATCGGGTCTTCTGGGTGTGTCTTATCTCGTAGTAATTTATTATTATTAGGTCTGTTCACGTAAGCAGTAGAGATGGATGGTTGACAAAAAAAAAATGATATAATAAAAACATGATAGGTGCCTAACTGCTTCTATGTAGTATGTATGTATATTTATTATTATATAAACCGTCGACGTTGCAGCCGTTTTACCTTGAAAACCGCCAACTGCTGTCGTGTGTATGTATACTCATCGTAACATCTGATGAATAAATTACACGAAAACACACGACGTTTTGTACATTTGGAATTCGCCAATCTTTGACGATTTGTCTATACTTTATGATCGTAAAATATCGGAAGAGATAAATGGTCGATTGCTCAATAAAGATAAGTGCTTCGTATCTGTATTTTTGCATACACTGTTATGCATTTCACTAGAGTCCTTTTTCTTCTTTATCCTCGCTCTCCGTTGTCTAACGTTTAAAGTATAAGGACTTGTTTAACGTTTCTCTACAATGAATTCTTCACTCATATTGTTTCCAATTAAAGTGTCGTGGAAGGAAAACCAAAAGAAAATTTCCCAAGTTGTAAACATCTTGCGTCACGATCACAATGATTTCATTTGAATAAAAAAATCGCGTAAAATATAAATTTATTTGAATTTATTATTCAATATACGTGGTCGTCGCGCATCACTTCTTGTTGCACTTAAGCTTTTTATTTTTATATCACCAACATTCTTATTTTTCATTTATGGTATAGGTACCTATATATTATGCATAATAAATAATAATTCCCCATAGTCATAACACGGCCATTGTATTATTATAATATATATTGTGGACCGATTTCATAATGGTTTATTTTTTCAAGCGTAGAGGATGAGTTCAATTAACGTCAATTATGTCGAAGGATTTTGTTTTCGATGAGCGTCTAACATTGTTTGTAATTTGGTGTTTGCTACGCTTCGATCCGTGATTATACAACACGATGATAGTCGCCAAGTTGTTGATTAGATTTATTTGTTTTTCCAATATTGATGTCATTACTGTTATAATTACTGTTACTGAAGTCTTATAAATTATAATATATTTAGTTTATCATATTATATCTATTTAGTAACTTAGTTTTTTCGCATTATTTGTCAATTATAAAGAAATCACAAACGAAAAGAATAAGAAACTTGACATTTTTTATTGTAAATTAATTAATCTAGGTACATTAGTGTAATAAACTTATGTTTATGTGTGTGTGTGGTGTGCTCCTTCGCGATGTGTATGCATATTATAATGTTAAATGTTATGTATAAAAATATAAAAATTATTGTCAGTAAAAGTGCCTCCAAAATGAGTCTCCTAAAGTAAATTTTTCCCTGTTATAAAATATATATAAATGTGTGTGTGTGTGTGTGTGTTATCAAAACTTCTTATTGTAAATATTTACCTCGATATTTACAAATTGTAATTTTTGATAAACAAAAAAGTTATATTTATTTTTGATATATATTATTTACCTATATTTATTCAAGCCCTTGGTATTCATATCATACTTTTTCTTGTGTAGGCGAGTCTATTTTTAGTAGGGTTCCTTTTTAGTTCAATCGTCTTTAAGTATGTACAAAACCTTCAAATACATTTTATGTGATGGAATGTTGTTCAGGTGTCGAAATGTTATTGTAGACTATAGTATTATAATGTGATACCTCCTTTAAAAATCGTTCCATCGTATAAAATTACGGATTGTACATATGATGCAAATGATACTGTAAAAAATATATAAAACTATTTTTCACAATTTCCAATTTCAAAAGTGCTTTTATCGAAGCTTTTATAATGGTTGTATGTTACATTGAATGTAAATAACTTTGCAATCAAGAAAAACAATTATGTATTTAATTTTATCAAAATAATGTTTTATTTTAAATTTTCATAACTAAAGTAAAATACCTAGTTCCTAGGCACTTAGCATTATAAACATTTTGTATATTAATTGATTAATGCTTTAAAGTATATTATATGCATATGTATAGTTGATTAATTTAATTTGAAATAATATTTAAATGTTTACTATAAAAATTGCAAGTTTACTTTAGAGTTTATATTTTTGGATAGTGTAATTTTATAACAATCAAGTGTTAATATCATTTATATTTTGTTATACTTGTAAATAATCTCTTATTTACTTTGACGTTGGTCTATATAATATATTAATAATTTTATTTACAAATTATGAACGTAGTTTGAGAAATGTTCACCTCATTTTTACTTGGAATTTATGTCACTGGACTAATACTTTGAAGGTGTATTTCAAATTACTAAGGTAAAAGTTGAACCGAATTATATTCGTTTCCTTTAACCCTTTGAATTTATGTGTGTACAAATGAAAATAAACTTTCTTTTATTGCGTAATCGTAAACTACACAACTATTAATTAAAACGTTTTATTAAATAGAAGAATTATATTTTATACAGTATCTATGAACCGTGTTTTATAGTCGGCAATCAAACAAAATTCATTATTTAGGCTTTACGCACGTCGTCGTTGTAGATATACGTATACGAGATCGTGGAATTCCACAAAATGAATTACAAAGATATCTAAAAAATTGTCCTTACCCTTGTCTGTTTGTTTTATTATTATTATTTTTTGTTTACGTAGTCTGCGAGTATAAAATAACACTATAGTTACGTAGAACACCGTTAATAGGCGCGTTTATATTTATCTATCAAGAGTCAATGTATGTGGGTTTGTGCACCAACTCAGCACTCAGACTTACTCGCAAAATTTAAAAACGAAAAAAATCGTCACGAACCTTACGAAAATTCACCGCCCAAGATCCAATTCTTGTGAACATAATCATTGTTTTGAGACGATTTGTGTCTGTGAGCACCAATAATTTTATTGTTAAGCACTCAAGTGCTCGTTTCAGGTCTCAAACGATTAGTGATATAATATTATAATTATCTAGTTGTTTCAACCACTACGGTTAATTTCGACTGCGAGATTTAACAGTGGTCACATTGTCGTGCGTATTAATTATTTAAATTACTATAAACGAAACGGACAGTATTTCTTTCGTCAAAACAGTCCCTTTTGTGATCGATGTGCGGTCGGCATTTGGTGTACATTTTGGGGCACACCGTGATACGTTCTTTCTCGTCTTTAGCTGAAAATCCATCATCAATGAGGGTTGCGTTAGCGCCGGCTTTGTTGTTGAAGATTAGTCAAAACGTCAAAACGTTCCCGGAAATCGATACCTTTCTCACCGTGAGTCCATCGTCCGATAAAAGGATTATCCAGTAGCAGCAGTAGCTCATCGACTGTTGTTTTCGATTTCTTAATAATATTAATAACGATCATCCCATACTAGTGCAGTGGGTCGTCACGTCGTTGGAGCGATAAAATAACTTTTTAAAAATTATCAATTTTTCAACTAATACATAATAATATAATTCCAAGATACGTCGTCTACGTCTACGTTACTGGTATTATTCGATAAACGGTTACTCTGCAGGGGACGACAACGGAGATTATTGATTATTTTATTATTTATGAATAAAAAAAAGAATATATTATTATGTATAAATAAATGAAAATAATCGCTCGAAATCGTTTCCGGAATAGTCGACGACGACTACCATTACCACCACCACTATTACCACCGACTACCACCACCATAACCATCTCAGGTGCTGCCGCCACTGCCGTCGGTATAAAGTGGTCGTCGCGGACGCGTAAGCGACGTTGGCGACTCGAGCAACACCGTCACGGGCACTGGAACGGTTCTCCCCACTCGCTGGCGCAACAGACGGCAACGTCGCGGCCGGCTGTGGCGGGGCCCCGTTTGCGCAATGACATCTCAGGCGCGCGCGATATATCATTTCACATTTCGGTGTTATTGGCCTCCTTTTCAGGGGCGTACGTACTTAATACTTATTCGTCAGCCTTACCCACCCGCGTACACTGTCGTGCTCACCCTGATCTTGATGCAATAATGTTACACCGAACGTATCGCCGCGGGAGGGCACATATGATTGTTGTTACGTAGTATTCGGTATATTATATACACATAATATATAATTATATATAAAGGAGCGACAGAGACGTCAATGGACGCACAGTGCCACAGACTTAAGGGCAGACGTCGAGGAATTCGGAGGAATAAACATTTGTGATCTGTTCGTCCGCACACGGTTATGCCGACCCTTTTGTCGGCACTTGTGGGGCTTGTGCGCTACGATCCTTTCGTGGTTCGTCATAAATACGTCTGCCCGCGTTGGCTGGCACCTGGCTACCTGTCTGTGCCCACCATCGATCGTTTCCATTGCCATTATCTCTGTCACGTACACAATTTTTTCATTTATATATTATTATCTTGTTGATATTTCATATTACGGACATTGTCGTACACGAGCTTATAACAAAGTCAATACGATTTGTTCGCGGAACACGTCGACATGCGCTTAAATAGACTTAAATTACATTATTATTATCGTCGGTTTTCGTGGTGTACGATGACGACGATACTGTCCATCTCGGTGCTATTTTTTTCCAGATATTTCCTGCCAGTCTGCCTTATGCAAACAGCGCTTAGCGGTTTGGTTATCTTATCGGCCGTCAACAATGTTTATATTATTATTATGACGATGGTCGTTTGCCGGCGCTACCAACAAGACACGTGCGTGTACAATATTTTCTTCGATAACGGGATTTCATGTTGTTTTAAAATATAAAACCTCTCGAAACTCGTCTCTCCTTCATATCGATTTCAATATCAATATTCCTGCATCCTACGATTTATATCTCGCGTACTTATACATTACCCCGTGAGTCAGTGAAAAACGATTTAAATTAATTTATTCTATTTTATGTTTTTTTTTTTTTTGGTAGGTCATAAATTTTTTTTGTTGTTAGTCATGTTGACCCCGACTTAAAATCACAATATTGTATGATTTTTTATTCAGGTATAATTTTATAATATAATATTAAAACCGTGAAACATATTTGACGACAATCATATTCTCAATAACGGTTATACGTGAAAATGTGAAATAAACCTTATAAATTATGTCGACATTTTTAAAATACCAGTACGAGTTCATAAGTGGGTTTTGAATGTTTCCAAATTAACATTTATTTTTTATATACATACATAATATTATGTTGTTAGAAGTTTAATCTGATTATACGTATTTTTAATATCGCGTGCACGGCTTAAGCGTATCATCTCGAATCCCTAAAGTATTTTTTATACATTTTTTTAGCTTTATCCTACTAATGTAATTAGAACTGTTTTAAGTCAAAACGTAACGTATTGCGTAGTATTTCTATAGTCTTTGTTATTGTACCGATAAGATAGTAATTAAAACGGGAAATATGTATACAATATATATAATATCCTATTCTACGTATATAAATTTATTATCACAAATAAAATAATAATTAGAATATTTAAAAAAATATAAAACCTTAATTTTAACTTAAAATACACGTGTAGTATATTACACTATTATACTGTAGTATATTATACAGTTTGTCAAAAATAAAAAAAATATACCGTAATATAAAGACACACATTCGTAATCAAAACCTGTGAATAATTACTTGTAGATAATTACTATTCCATTAGGCATTATACTAACTACTAAGAATATGATATAATAATACTTAATAATAATATTATAATTTAATTAAAAATGAAAAAAAAATACAGTTTTATCAATTGTACAATACCCATAAAATATTCTACTGTGATTAAGTTAATATATATATTAGTGCCAAGTGAATTTAACCATAATTACTTATTAGTGAATCATGAGCAAGGTTATGTATTGATCCACAAAAAATGAAGGTCTAAAATGTAATACCTACCTTAATTTTATCTATCTTACAAAATAACTTTTATAAGAACTGTGGTATTCAAGTAATTTTTAAATCATTTAAAAAAATACAAAACCTCTATAATTAATATGATTTTTTTTTTTTTGGTTACGTATTAAATTACAACTGTTCCAAGTTATTATGATGCAGATGAACATTTTGATTATTAATATTATAGAATATTGTATCAACATTTTTAATTTATTAATTTGATAGTAGAAGTATTGACAATTATTATTTCGAGGGATTATACTGCGCTTTGACTCATATTTTGACTATACATTTCTCCTAAATTTAATACAAAATATAAAATTATGAACGTAGTCTAATATCATAATAAAAATAATAATATAAATATTACATAATATTACTATGATAAAAAGTATTAGTAATTAGTATTAAATTGCTATAATATAATATTATAGCTAAATTGTTTTTCAAAAATGTATTTGTATGAGATTTTATAATACGTATTTTATATTATGTTTTTAGTTAGGTTTAGAGTGCGGGTTAAATGAATCACTCTGTATATTAATGAGCTATTTTTTAAGAAAAAAATATGTTCATGAATATGATGAATGTTGATTATTCATTTTTATAAACACAATTTATAACTTATAAATATAGTCATTTGAAAATAGTTAACTTCAGTTTTAATCGACAAACCTTTGGTTTTAGTTATCACTATAAGTCATCATTATTCTTCAATTTATTTTAATTGAAATAATAAATTTATCATTGTAATTAATAATTATCTAGTAAGTAGGTATAATATATAATTCTGTCATCTGACCCATCATACTATTCATACTATTAGTGTTTAGTGCTTATTTGTGTATGTTCGTGCCTCGCGCGAGCGCATGTACTCGTGTGTGAATTCGTGACGTTAGCATTTGTAATATAACTTGACTTTTTGAATATGAAGTGTGGCAGGAGGGTAAAGGTATCCGAGAATTGAGTAGTTTTCTATTTGTCATTTGAATTTTAAATGTAAAGACTAAAGAGTAACTCATTATTCCTCTATACATGTGTTTTCTCGGGCATTTCAAACTTTTAAGATTAGTAAAATAAATAAAATATAATAGCATGTATTATTCATATTGGGAGTGTAGCACGTTCAAAGTTTTAATGAAGTAACATTTTAATAAGAAATACCTTCAACAAGTATTTCATTAGTTTTCTTCGACGCTATAACAGCATTTTAATACCGAAACTACCGGAAGAAAATTTGTTTACAATTATATATAACTTCAATACTTCAACAATTATTTAATGATTAGGTACATTACATAAAATATACTTATTAGTTATTACTTATTGCTTTTACGAGTAAAATCACTAATACGTTTATACTTTATCATTCATTTAAATTATATTATACACGTGTGTCGTGTTTATGTATATTGTATACAATATAACTTATAAGTATACAAGTATATTATATACTTGTTAAATTAAGTAGTAACATTTTTATTATTTTTTGATAACCAATTTGTTGTTGAATTATGTCCCAGATATTATATTAAAACTTGTATTTAATAGGTAATAATAAATGGATTTTTTTTTTTAAACAAGTACAAATGAACATTTTTCGACAATCAATTTTGATTAGTTAATAATTTTTTCCGGTGTTAATATTTTTATAGCACACAGACAGATCATGTTTTTCATAAATGTTTTTGGAAGTGTTCCAGATTTTCAATGTACCCAATATGTATTAGTTCTGAATACTTAAGAAGCATTTTTTTTTTTTATTATTATTATTCTTTATTATTACTTGTAGGTACGTATTTATAGAATGTATAATATACAAGGTATATATTATAATATACCTTTACTATAAACTATCTTAACTATATCATATTATAATGTATGTTTTTCTTTACCATTCAGCATAAATTATTTTATGGGTAACGAATTCTGCTGGCGTAATCAAAAGTACATTCTTGTCACATATTTTTAAGACTAAAATATCTATAGACTTATCAAATTTCTGAAATCCGATTACACTTGGTAGTTGGTTTTCGTTTTTAAAATGATCGCAGACCGCAGTGTATGTGTATGTTGTCCAAGGTAGACGACGTGTACCGTCTACAACTGTCTAGTATACGGTTTGCACGTATATGAATAACTTATCAACGTTAACAAATTGGAAAGCGTTGGTCAATAAACAAATGGCGTTTTTCTTTTTTTCCACAAAAAGAAGTTCTTACAGAACTGTTATAATTTTGATACTATAGTTTGCAATAAAATAGTATAGCGCTCTTATTTTCTCTAAACATATTTTATTTTCTCATCAAGTTATAAATTTAATATTAGTTATTTATAATACTGTTTATAGTTACGTCGATGTAATATAGGTGATCAAATAAACGAAAACAAACCGTGTTAATCGAAAACAACAGTGAAAACATTTTGAAACCTTGTCCTTGCGTTGTTTTTTTAGTATACACAATAATTTAATGCATTCCAATGATCAAAGAATTGATTTTAATTACCATTATATATATGTATATATATAGATTACCATTATAAATATAGTATATAGTATATACACACCTTTATTTTTTTCCTATTGAAATACTCTAAGAACCATGAAACTAATAAACTGAGTCAAGATAATATAGTACCCTGGTAGCAACCAGGGTACTATATTGTTAGCGGCGCAGTAACGGCGAGATTATACTCGTAGGTACTATTTAATATCAGTGCCGTTTATGTGGCGATAAGAAGGAATTCCACCATAAAGGGCAAAAGTTCATTATTAATCCCATCGTTTATGCCAATTTGAAATTGTACGATTAAGTAACTCGAAGTTGACCTATTGTTTTTCATACAAAAAATTTTACAATATTAGTCGAACGAGGCAAGTATGGGAAAAAGAAAAACTTCCCCAACAAAAATAACAAAGTATGGTAATGTTAATGTTAGTCACTATACTACTGTAGTATACTTATTTGAGAATATAACAACGATTTTTTATATCGACTCAAAAGAAAATAGAACGACATAATATAAAATCCTTATAAAATTAATTTCTTTTCAATATTCATGCTTAAAGAAATAAAATGCTCATTTTAAAATCGGCTGATTCAATATTTTGAAAAAAAAAATAATAAAAATTAGGTACCTACTTTGTATTTTATTATATTCGTGATAACTGATAATATATCCGTAAACATCCTTGATATATATATATATATATATCATAATATGTGTGCGTCAGTGTGTGTGAGTGTGTGTGCATGTACGGTGGTATAACACAAGTATATTATATGTATACTATTGGGCTGGGATCCATTTTATCCTGATCATACCCATTGACGTCGGTGTATGCACCATAGCAGGTAAATTGTTGAAAAGAAAACATTTTGTTTTTAAGCCTATAGAGTGAGTGGTTCACCTAAAAATAAAAAAATACAATATAACGGAAACAGCAACGCGTCGCTTCGCCTCTGAAGATTTCTGTGCATATAAATGTATAATTCATTATCTCTTCTTCTCAAATTTTTATTTAAAAAATAATATTGTATCGTAGTATCGTTAGATGATATCCACGTATTTTTTACGTAAACATACTATTTTTGTAATATGTCATTGGGAAGAAAATAACAATGTTTACAATTATTGTAATATCTATAATATGATTATTTATAATGTACACACTACACAATGTGGGGACTGTGGAATGTGTTTTTTGCCGACTTCCTACTCTTCGTGTGTTTAATTGTGTGTTTGTTATAAGATTTTTACAGATTTGAAATGATCGCGTTTATTTTTCGATTCAAATAACACTCAAAATAAATATTTGTCGTCGCCGTCGTTTAGAGTCTTCTGCCTGTACATCATTGTATTATTTGTATTCGTATCGGGATTCGGGCACGGTGAATTCTCTTGTATAATTTATTAAAACGGCAATTTGTTGAAAAGGCTGCATAGAAAGAATGAGAATCAACATAACTGACGTTTTTATTAGTCTTTTTTTTTATAGCTTTTTAAGAATAGTGTATAGTCGGGTTTATGTTCTGTGGGTCACACCAGAGATTTGGAATCGATTCAAAACCGTTGCCACGTTTTATTTCTCTGTCATTCCATGTGCCACATCAGCGTAGGTACGAAAATGCACTCGTGTTATACATATACGCCGAATGTTATTTTTAATTTACACTTTTCGCGTTAATACCCGTCGCATTATTCGCGCACAGAATTATATTACAAAACGCATTAATCACGTCGTCGTCGTCACAACCGAATTCGTTTCTCTCGAGACAATATTCTGTGATTGTTGTAATCTAAGTAATAACTTTGAAACAACGGCTAGATTAAGAAAATATCTAATAACATAACCGTATCGCGCTTTTTTGTTTCTATTAATAATCAGGAAGACTGCTCGACAAAATGTATTTTCGGTGTTGTACGATTCGATTATAGAACGAAAATCAGTAAGGCAGCGAGCTATACAATGTAAAGATTACCGCCGCAACGTGCGTCGTACGTGTCCCGTTTTCGCGTTAAGAATTACTAGCGCCGGACCGGTAAAGATTAAAGACCATTCGTACGCGTGCTCGACGGGCGTAATGCGCGAGAAACAAGCCACGGTGGCGATGCGTCGTGTCGTGTGTTTATACTTTGTTGCTTCGGCGGCCGAAAACGAAAAATCGTCGTCGACGACGACGACGGCGACGAGCCGACGACTACGCCGCCACAATAGAGGTCAACGACCATTGCCAGCGGAGCTCCATTTCCCCCTCGTCGTGCACACTCCTCGCAACACCGACCGACCGACCGACTCGCGAGTGTGTGTGAACGCAGTGCACTAGTGTGTGTGTGTGTGTGTGTACTAATACCACGGTATAATATCTGTTTTCTTCCCTCTGCTCCGCACCGGTGTGCAACATCGTTCGTTCCCCAGAGACTACGACGAATAATAAGAATATAGCACCGTCTTTGGGATAATATTTTCTTTTTTGTCTAAAAACACCGCCTGTTCCCGAGCGTAAGGGGGCTGCACTGCGCGTTCGGCGTATGCCTATCATCTTGGGTTTTTGCGTTTTTATCTTTTCTCGTTATCGTCACAATAATTATTGTAACAGCAGAATGTACACAACGTAAGTGATGTCGTCGTCGTCGTCGTAATCGTTGCACCTGCACTCGGCAATCCGTGGTCGTTCAGTATAATGCCGATGTACAGTGCGAGTGATTGCTCGAGTGCAGTATTCGATTTGACGACGACGCGACGGCTTCGAGTAAAAAATGTGTTCTAAACTACCTGCCTCAATAATTGTTGTAAGTACTCTGTATGTGCAGTACTGTTTGCGCAGTATATTATTATCGTATTATATACCTTTTACATTAATATTATTAAATCGTATTTCTTTTATTATATACTCCATTCCGGTCCACGCGCGAAAGAAATTGAAAACGACGTGCTAATCCTTTCATACTAATATCGGCTAAACCGTAATTTAATTTGAAACATTAATATATTATTTAACGGTAAACCAAAGTAAACCTTAGTAATATGACGTGCTTATTCATTTGATCCAATAACGTCGTCGGTCGGTGGGGCCAGCTGGCTGGCGGCGGGATTTGGCCTATCGACTAGATAACAATTATTAAAGTCGTATAATCCAATTGTAATTCACCCATTAAACCTCCCGGCGGGCGACGGCGATGTTATAAAAATACTTTTCCTTGTCACGATATTTTTCTTTGCCCTCCTACTTAAGCTCGACCAACGAAAGTGCAAGTATGATTAAACGCCGTTGCGTTTTCATTGTACAGTAGATCAATAAAAATATTCACGTGTAATCGTCGAAACGGTGATTTATCATTTTTACGATATACTTATAGTCGTCGGTAACATTGTATACTCGCCTTAACACGTCTCGCCAATTTAATGATTGATAAAAGCATAAACCCGTTAATCGGTCGGAGCCCTATAATAATCGTATCCACCTTTAGTTTTTTTTTGCGTGGTGGCGCCGAATTTAATACTCGCTTAATTGTCGCTGTAAATTATGATAACGTTTTGGAATACTAATGAATCGGGTATTGAACACTATACGAAAACGAGTACGCACTGAACGCTTCCGGTGCCTGTCAAACTCAGCAACTGGCTGTATTGACGGAAACGATCCGCGGGCGGGGGTCGAATGGTCAAGTGAACCGCTAATAATGAAAATCACATTCCTTAACGTTTTCTGCATAAAGTGAATAGGAAGTGTAATCGCGTGAGTGTTTCGTTAGAACACATTTCGTCCCACGGGCCGTATGCCTGTAAAACTAAAATCTCAAATCTATCGATGATAATAAGAATAATAGGTATATATTTTTTTTTACGACAATAATAATAATAACAATTATTATTATTACTGGTCGAGTAAACGTTTCCGCGGTATTCCGCGGGGAGGTAAAGAGAGAGAGAGAGAGAGAGAGAGAGAGAGAGAAGAGAGATCGAAACTCGAGATCCGGGCTCAGTGTTTGGTGGAAACTGTTCACTGCAACAATCGTGTTATAAAGGGTGTTCGCCGCCGTCGTCATCCATAACGACGACGATATTTAGGGTGAACAAAAACTGTTGGCTGTGCACGCGGTATACATGGTTATTATTATACAGCGGTATTAATTCCCCTGTTGATTTGAAAAAAACATACTCTCGGTACTGGACACGGGCCCCGATGAGGGATACACTCACACACACTACTATTGATTTTCCGTGTCTTCGGGGTTCGTGTTTTCTCTCGACGCATGCATATGTATATAGTTCTTTATGGCTTCATGTGCACACATACACACACTCATATACACACACATATTTCGCTTAGCCATACGCGCCGTTCTATAAAAGTCCAATTCTCGTCATTAATTATTACCCACACAAGCGCTACGTGCGGGTGGTATTCACGTCGACCGCCTCCTCCACCGTCGCTAAAGCAGCCACCATCACCGCCGTATATAACAGACACTTTCGTCCGCCACCCGTCACACACTACACACCTCTCCACAACTTCGAACAACGCTCGGGTCGGGTTTGTACGTAGTGTGCATATTAAAAGCACAATCGATATTTAGCATGGTGTGTACACGTGTGTACCAGCTATAGGTATGTACCTAACATACATCAGTGTAAACGACGTCGGCGGTAGTAATGGTGTCGGTGGTCGTCTAAAAATAATATGACCCTGCTATGTAGTATATAATGCGTCGTTAGTGTATAATGTGTACAGTAAACACGTATGACGCCGCGTAAGAGCTTTGCGCTTTATTTACTTATTGCGAAGTACTGCAAAACTGCATTGGCGACAGATGTAGAAAGAGCGAGTGAGATGCTGGTGTGTGTATTGGCGGTTTCCGACTCGGTGGCGTCGGCCTCGGCGGATGGCTTTCGATATACTCTACAGTGTTTTTACCGTTTATGGGACTTCAAATGAGAAAGTTTTATGTTTGACCGAGCCACCCCGAAAATATGAACTGAATTTTCCGTAAATTAAATCAACGCGATTGCATCGCGTCGTCGGCGATTATCGTCAACGTTCGCGTATCATAGCCAATATAGACGCGTGTGTCTGCAGTGTTGGCGCCCGCGCAATCTGTGTCTTAGCAGACGCTGCTGCTGTTGACCTCGTCATTTGACAGCAGTTCTTCTGTTTTCCGTTTAAAACAATGGAAAATTAATGTAAAGGGTGGGTGGTCGGTATTAGTAGGTACGTGTTCGCCGTCTTTTTAATCCCTTTACGTCACATCGGCCATATCTCTGTAAAGCCACGAACTAATTTAATGTTAAAACTAAGTCGGAATATTTTCTCCCTAGAACTTGGACTTGGAATGTATAGTTGAAGCCATTGATGGTATTATTTATTTGTTTTTTTATTTTATAAATATATTGTCATTAACCATGAATACATTCACATTAGGAAAAAGACGTATTACTAAATGTATGTAGATTATAATGCTACAGCCTACCTATGCAGGTTTAAATATAAACATAGGTACTACATACGTTATAAATTATACGTTAATATTTACATGCGTTGTTATTGTATTACTCATCAGTCATCATCGTGTAACTGACACACGAATATGGTTTATACGCGTTTAGTTTCGTTGATCGTTTATGTGTTGGCAAAATTATTGTCATTCTCCATCGGTAATTATCTAACGGCTGTGATGTTTCGATGAACTGTATGTGCGAGATTTGACCCTCCTATATATCGGCATCCGGCGAGTTACGCACACACACACACACATTATGTGTATGCACGTATATAGGTATGCCACCTGGAAATCTGTACATGGCATATGTGTCAGGTGTGTACACTCTGTAGTGCGCTGGCAGCTGCCGATTTAAGAAAGGTTCCACCGACCACCACCACCACCACACCTAGCTGACGGCAGCGTTCGTGGTCTGGGCGTCTGGCGAGTTTTGATGCTGTGGCTGCGGCTGCTGCTGCAGCGGTTGGGGTTAATCAGTGGATATGAAAAAAAGTCTTCTCTCGTCTTTCCGAGGCCGCTCGTCTGGTGCAGCCGGTCCGCGGGGGCGCGTTTTTCGTTACACTACCTGTGGGATTCACCATAATCATTCGCGTACAATAGAAACATTACCTGTCTTTCGAACCAGATGTTTTCAACCTATATATCCATATATATATATATATATATATATAATATGGGGGTCTCTGTTGTCTAGCTATTACCCTGTTGGTATAGTTACACAATTAGGTATTTTTTTATTTATTCACCCTTGTGTAGAGTGATATTATCACGATAGTTTTGGATACAGTTTTGGAACACATAATATTATGCTCCACCTAGCACACTGCGGGATCTTGGTGCGTTCGTTATTGTATTGAGTGATGGACAACCGTTAGCATATGCAAATCTATTTGACCATCTGGTAAATCCCTTTATATTATGTAGTGTTATTTATATTATATAGTTCGCCAGGTGTAGTATTGACAGTATTATTGTTTCCGTTTTTCAATATGTATACGTACTTAAGAGTATATACAATATAGACCAACAATATTTCTAACCCTTTTCACCCTTTCGTTGTCTTGTCTAGATGATAATGAATCTATACGCGACACACTTTGTCAAAGTACAGCTATATTCATATGAGTTTTTGTGTGTTTTTACAGAATGGAACGGGAAAAACAACGTGAAAAAGAAAGGCAATCCAGACAGCAACAAGTTTCCGAGAACAATGTCAAAGACAAGAAAGAACTGTTCGGCTCTCCAGTAAAGGTAATTTCTCGTTAATAATTTATGTTTCATGTCTTTATTTTTGTACTGTACTATCGACTCAATAATTGAGCATTTATATGTATTGTATATTATGTATATTGTATACATATAATATAGTCGGTCTTCTGATTTTGGCGTGATGTAGATTAGCTGTCCTTCCGGATATTGCGAAGAACCGAAGAATTTCATTTCTTCGTTGCTCGGAAAAAATAGGCAATATACTTATATTATCATATCGCTGTTTTCGCTGATATTAAGAGGGGGAGAGGGACCTTGTTCTCAGGCTGTGCGTGTATGAGTGTATAATAATACTAACGCAGCGCTCAGATATTACTTATTAGTGATGTTACCTAGATTTTTTCTGTATTATTACTTTGGTGTTCCGATTTTTCAAGCTATTTCACACGAACGTATAAATTTTGGTTAAAGTAAGATGTAATATCTAGCATATTTTCCGGAAAACATTTTCAATGCTTTTTCCGCACGACTGTATAACATGTAATATATCACATGCAATAGAAATTAACACGTCGTTTTCGTATTGTATTCACCACAAAAACGTATTACAGGTGAACGATGTAGGAAATTAATTTATATCTTACAGTATTATCATCGTGCGTTGGAGATAGTTTATCGACAAATTATTTTGAATATAATATAATATACGCGTCGTGCGCATACAACAGAAATAATAATGAAATTTATTATAAACACAAAGTACTAACTCTACGGAACAGCAAAATCGAATTGTCAAACAGAAAAGTCTATATCTATATTAAGATTATAGCCTATATAATTTATACATATATTGCTGTAATAGTTCCCATTATATTAAATATTTAATCCTGTACTGTCTGTTGTTATCAAAGGCTTCGGAAAAATGGATGCACGGAAATAATCTTTCTAAATGTTCAATAAAAGTCAATTTTAAAAACATTACTAATGATAATTTATACATTTATGTAATACTTAGAATTTCCTCTTTATAAGTTTTTCAAAAAAACATTATCATGTAAGCACGGGTGTGGAGGTAATAACATACAATACACATTATACATAATAAAACCGATTAAAGAAAATAATCGTTCTACTGGTGCAGACAAACAAAGATTTATAATGTACTAAATATATATATTATATTTATCAATCATATGAAACATAATATTATTCATTTATTATTTAATATTCATATAGAATTGACAACATATATCTATTTAACATCGTTAACTATAATTCAAATTGATAAGTATTCGAATTATTTGTGGAAGGTATCTTATAATCTAAAAATATATTTAATACTGAGATGAAATGAAGTATTATGCATCGACTATACACATAAGACACAATAAGTAAATAGTATTATATTGAACTAGATATCTATCCATCCCTGATTTACACTATACATAATAAGTATAAGAGAAAGGATATATGTTGTATAATGTATAGTTATATACATATAGTCTTATATGTAGACATTGCAGATGCGTGTGGTGGTCCTTATTATACTTGTCTTGTTTATCCGCGAGATTTCAGTCGGCCGTTGACCTATACTGGCGTGCAATAGAAACAACGACGACCCCCCTCTCCCAAAGGATAATATACATAATATATTGATATATTTATGTATAATACATGCTATTATGAAATACGATGGGTTGGATAGGGTTACACAAAAACGAAACGGCAGTGTGCGATAAACGTATATTATATTATATATATATTGCTGCAGCTAGGGTTCAAAGGAATAAAATTTGTCTCGCGTATAAGTTATTACACACACAGCAACCGGTTGACTATGGTGAGAGAGGTTTGGGGGTGGTGATAGGGTTGTGTTCAAATGTTATTTTATTTACCGTGGTAATGTCAAGGGTGGTGTTAGATATTCATCGACGAATACATATTTTATCCTTTCTTTTGAGCAAAATTCTTATTTTGTGATTTTATTATTTTAAATAAAAATACGCGTGCTCCTTAATATAGACGGGCATTATACCCCTAGGTATACTCAGTATAGATTTATTTATCTATATGCTACTCGTACGAATCTGGTCGTAATAGTAATATAATATTACAATATACGTTCGATAAACAGCTGACTCGCCGATTGTGCGTTTTTATAATGAAATCCCCTTCGACGACCCTACCGGTAACCACTATATACATACCTGCCTGCATAGTCTTGCTCGTATTATTATTATTATTATTATTATTTTTTGTACGTATAAAATAAAACATTGCCGCAGCTTGCGACGAGTAGGTATAATATAGTACCTATATTATAGTTGCACAGGCCGTGCGCGGGATAAAATATATTCAGTGTTACGCGGAGCTCGCGATCTTTTCGATTTAAATAGGTACACACATTTATATTTGTTCCTTTCCGTCCTTGGTTGTTTTTCCTTCTTTTTTTATATGCAATAATGTCTCGAGCCCCTCTCTATCTCTTTTTCTTTCTTTTGGCCATATACGAGTAGGTATACGACTACGACGACGACGTAGTAAAGTTATTTTGTCATCCCACACACGTTCCACTCGTTTACAAAGACAGTAAAGTCGATTCCCAATCACATCGGGCATCGGCATATCGTATACATTATATATAATAAAATACTATGTATTTGCGATCTACTGTATGCTCTTCTGGTTCTCTGCACCATACGTATTACTACCGCTGTTGCCGTGCATATGTTTAAAGTTATACATTATACCTACAATATATACTGCAGCAATAATATATTATGAAATTAGACTCACTTTGTTATTTTAATATATTTTTATGAACTATTATAAAAATTTGATTTATTCGGAAGTATCATCGGATTTATCAGCATTTTAAATTTTTAATAATTGATGTTTTATATTGTTTACTTGTAAAGTAATTAAAGTATATAGGTGTATTTTATATAGTTAGATTTTGTTAAAAATAATTTGTTGTCATCATGTAATAACAATAATATTCGAAATTCGTTGGATCTTCCTATACCATAAACTATATGAGTATATGACTTAATTTACAAGTATAAATGAACAGAAGTTAGTACATAATAGTCCACGATTGTTAATTTAAATATAATATATTGCTTCCAAAGCGTCAGTTATTAACTTGTATTTTATAGCCACATTTTCGTAGTTAAGTTAGTTATTCTTTAAATTAATTGCTTTTAGTTGAATAATATTTCAATAATGGATTTAATCTGTCTTCTACGTAATATCCTTCATTGGGCACACGGGGAGCAGGAAAGTGTATGTATTATTATTATTTGTATAATGTTATGTCGACCTAAATACATTACGCAATATTAATGATTATTATATACATAAACCACATTGTTCGAGATATTGCAGCGAACTCTGCACATTGAAATAACTTAATTGTAGGCGTTTGTTTTCTTTAAATCATTGTTATTATTATTACTATTATCTCTACATTACCACTACTATTGCCACAATGATATCCTTAATTCTTAAATAATTAATATACAGAGCTCGCATCAGCCTATACAATATATATATTATACAATTTACAAATTTGTATACGGTATTACAGCGTAAGGTATTTTTAGTTGTTTAAAAAAATATTTTGTTGACATGAAATTACGGTAGAATTTTTCTCGAACATGTTTGAGCGATGGTGGTAGTATTCCCCTTGACCTACTACTACACAATCATGGTGTAAGATTTTTTTCTCCCTTGACTGTTATCTAATTATTATCCGCTGCTGCTGTTGTATTTGTCGTCAGTGGGGCGTGGCATATAAATTACTTTGTCTAATGCCAATTCATTTATACGAAACAAAGTTAATAGAAATGTGTCACGGAGACAACGTCCCCTTAATGTTATTAAAACCGGAAACCGTTTCCAAACTATAGAGGTAATTTTAGAGATTTCTGTTTTTAAGTGCAACTACCACGCGCCCGTCAGTGCATTTTGAGTGGATAAAAGCCGTCTTCTCATTTGTTTTGCTTTCCGTCCTTTCTTCAGTGAAAATGCGTTTCAGGATTGAGGTTTTTTCATCAGACTAATATTACAACGAAAATCAGCTTAAAATATGATATTAAAAAATTAAAATAAATGAATTGGCACGTAATATATACGGTTAATGTTATTGCACGTATTAAGTGAATCACTATTTACCTAACTCAATGGTTTAATTATTTTTTATAACGACGGAAGAAGTCTGCATTATTTCTACGGTAGAAATGATTAGTAACATAATTCGATGTTATATTATGTGTTTTTTGATTTTATTACTAAAAAAAAGTTCGTTTTTTACGTTACATACGCGTAAGTTAATAATGTCTATTATTCGATCGTGTATTTACTGGCATTGAGAACCATTATGTCGTTGCAATT